>ML378887.1:5419-51884 GCA_005239525.1 Nicotiana knightiana
TCGCCACCCCCCCCTTATGTAGTATTGAAGTATAAAACATCAATTGGTATCAAATTGGGTTATCCTTGAAGAGCCTAACACCTTAGGAGAAAATCAAGATGAGTGCAGCACCTGAAAATTGGGAAGGACAATCCACTACTAGGACCCCACTCTTCAATGGCCAGTACTACCCTTGGTGAAAGAACAAAATAAGATATCACATTCAAGGAGAGGACTATGAGCTTTGGGACATTGTCACTGATGGTCCACTGGCTACATTGAAGAAAAATGTTGGAGGAGTAGATATTCCAAAGACGAGCAGATTGCACTGCTGAGGACTTAAAGAAGTGGGAGAAGAATGCAAAACCGAGAAATGGCTTATTTGTGGACTTGGTCTAGATGAGTACAGACTCCAAGTTTGTTCCACTGCTAAGAAAATTTGGGACACACTGCAATGTCCCATGAATTAATAACTCATATGAAGAGATCTAGAGTAACTCTACTGTACTCTCAGTATGAGAACTTTGCTATGAAGAATGGAGAAACTATTTAGGAGATGTACACAAGGTTCACTACATTGAAAAATGAACTAAAATCTCTTGGAAGGATTATCCCTGAAGAAGAGAGGGTTGAGAATATACTTACTAGGGTCTTGCCAATCACTTAGGCAAGCAAGATCACTGCCATCCAGGAGTCAAAGAACATTACCATGAAAATGGTTGTACCTAAGAAGGAAAGGAGCTTGGCACTCAGAATCACTAAAGGTTCTAATTTGGAAGATGATGAAATGGCTATGATCACCAAAGACTTCAAGAAGTATCTGAGGAAAGGAACGGGTTCTTAGGAAGTGTAAGCTACAATAAGGCAAAGGCTCCTGAGAAGCAAACCAATGATGATTGCTACAAGTGTAGAAAGATGGATAACCACATCAAAAACTGTTCTTTGTGGGAAATTGAGTCGAACAAGGAAAGAGTTGAACGAAAGAACAAGTTCAACCCAAGAAAAAAACAACAAAGGATCAACATGGTCGTTTCTTGGGGAGAAAGCTTAGATGATGATGAACGAGCACTTATGGCTATTGGAGAATCTGATGAAGAAACTAAGGTAAGTGTCTTTCGTCTCAAAGACAAGATTATTTTGTCTAAAGAAAGGTTATCTAAGTGACTATTAGAGCTTGATGAATCTGAGGATGTGAATAATGAAAAGGAACATATGTCAAAAGAATGTATGATTTTGAAAGCTAAGTGCAAAAACCTGAAACTTAGGGCTTGTGAACTAAAAGTAAAAATACTGTGTTGAAGAACCAGGTTCATGCACTTGACACAACTGTCCTGGAACTTAGATATGAAAATCTAAAATTGAAATTAGGAACAGGCAAAAATATAGTTGATCACACACAACACACTTTAGAAGAAAATACAAGAAAAATAAAAGATGAGTTGTACAAGAGAGATGAACATGTAAGAATCCTAAAGGAGGATCTAAGCAAGGTCAAGCACGAGCTAGACAGAACTTGTAAATGAAACGGGTCCTTTGATGCACTTTCATGGCTACAGAAACACCATAGTAGAAACAGAAGAGGACTTGGCTCTGGGAACCCTTCACCTTAGTGGGATCACAAAATCAAGTATCTCACACTTCCTGAGAGTAAGGTTTGCACACATTGTGGCCACACTGGTCACTGTAAAAGTTAATACACTGAAAAGGTAAGTCAAAAGAATAAAGATTTTTTTCAAGGGAAGAATATGTTGTCAAGTTGGGTTAAAAAGAATTTGATTCATCCTTTTGCCTATAGAAAAGGAACCAAACTAGTTTGGGTCCTAAGACTAACCCCTGATTTCCTTTTTCCGATCCAAGTGAAGGGGAGAAACCAAATATGGTGCATGGATAGTGGCCGCTCAAAGCATATGACAGGAAGTAAGAACCAGTTTCTTTCACTTGGGGACCTTAAATGAGGTAATGTATCCTTTTGAAATGGGAAGAAACGTGAGATCATTGGGGTTGGAAAGGTAGGTAAGATTGATTCTCACTGTATTGAGAATGTCTTCTTGATAGATGGACTGAAGTACAGTCTAATAAGTGTATCACACTTGTGTGATAGAGGTAACATAGTAGCATTCACCTCTACAAAATGCTTTGTGATTAATCTTACCACTGACAAGATAGTTTTGCAGGGAAAAAAGGTGAACAACATATATGTTGTGGATCTATCCACACTTTCAGGTAATGAACTCACTTGCTTAAGTGTGATGAGTAATTATCCCCTCCTTTGGCAAAAAGACTTAGACATGCCAGTCCAAGCCAACTCAACAAACTAGTCTCCAAGGACTTGGGGATAGGGCTGCCTAACATTAAGTTCAAGGAAGATAAAGTTTGTATGGATTTTACAAGGGGAAAGTAGGTAAGATCCTCTGTCAAAAGCAAGAAAATAGTAAGCACTACCAGGACGATGGAACTGGTCTATATGGATCTTTATGGACCAATGAGAACATGATCAGATGTGGTAAGAGATATGTTATGGTGCTTGTTGATGATTAATATAGGCTTACTTGGACATTGTTTTTAACATCTAAATATTATGCATTTGCCGTGTTTACTTTTTTTGTTTGAAAAACTAAGAAACAACTAGGTAATCAACTTTCATCAATTAGGTATAATCACGGTACCGAATATAAAAATGCTAAATTTGCTTAATTTTGTGATGAGCATAGCATATACCATAATTTTTCTGCTCCTAGGACCCCACAACAAAATGGAGTAGTAGAAAGAAAGAATAGGATATTGGAAGAAATGGCTAGGACTATGCTTCTTTCTAGTAAACTTCCCCATCGCTTCTGGACAGAAACTGTGAACACTTCTTGCTACATCATAAATAGGTGCATGACTAGACCTCTTATTTAGAAGACTCCCTATGAGTTACTTAAAGGGAGAAAGCCAAATATATCCCATCTTAGGGCATTTGGATGCAAGTGCTTTGTGCAAAATAATGGAAAGACTCCCTAGGTAAGTTTGATCCCTGAAGTGATGAGTGACTATTCTCTGATATTCTTCACATAATAAAGCTTATAAGGTTTATAACAAAATAACTATGTGTGTAGAAGAAAGTGTACACATGGGGTTTGATGAAACTAACATTATTTCTGAGAGGCAGGAACATGATGATTAAGCAATTGATCTGGTAAGAACTCAAATGAAACTATAGTCCATACTGAAGTTGTACCAGTGGAAAGAACAAGTGATGAAATAGGTCCTTCACCCCAGGGCAACCTGACATGGGGAACTGAATAGAGAGGAACTGATCCTCAAAACCTCGAGAGAACATGTCCATGAACCTGTTCCTCAGCAACAGAACATTGAAGGAACATCTAAGGGAAACCAGTTGGTTATGAAACCTTACAGGTATCAAAGTTCTCATCCATTGAGAACATAATCACTGATCCAACATCTGGAATCAAAACCAGATCTTCTTTGAAGAATCTTTGTGATTTTGATGCTTTTTATCTCTTATTGAACCCAAAATGTTGCAGAGGCTTTGCAGGATGTGGACTGGGTGAATGCAATACAAGATGAACTCAGCCAATTTGAAAGAAGTCAAGTTTGGCATCTGGTACCAACACCAAAGGACAGATCAGTAATTGGCACAAAATGGGTTTTCAGAAACAAACTTGATGAAGATGGAACAATTACAAGGAACAAAGAAAGATTGGTGGTTCAAGCATATAGTCAAGAGTAGGGCATAGACTATGATGAGAATTTTGATCTAGTTGCAAGATTGGAAGCAATTAGACTCCTTATAGCCTTTGATGCTTACATTGAATTCACTCTCCGTCATATGGAAGTCAAAAGTTCCTTCCTCAATGGCTATCTAAAGGAACAAGTGTTTGTCAAGCAACCTCTTGGCTTTGAAAGCAAGGAATATCCTGATCATGTGTACAAGCTTGACAAGGAACTTTATGGGCTCAAGCAGGCTCCATGAGCATGGTGTGAAAGATTGTCAAAGTTCTTGCTTGAGCATGGCTACAAGAGAGGTAAAATTGACAATACTTGTTCTTAAAAGTAAAAGGTAAAAACCTCTTAGTAGTTCAAATATATGTTGGTCATATAATATTTGGAGAAACTACTGATAAGTTAAGTAAAGAATTTGCTAAACTAATGGGGATTGGATTTGAAATAAGTATGATGGGTGAGCTTAAATTATTTTTAGGCTTACAAATTAAACAAAATTCAAATGGAATTATGATCCACCAGCACAAGTATGTGAAAGAGTTCCTTTAAAGGTTTAAAATGGAAGACTCCAAAGAAATTGACACTCCTATAGAAACAACCACAAAATTGGATATAGATGAACCTGGCTCATCTGTTGATCAGAAGTTGTATAGGGGATGATTAGCTCTTTGTTATATCTCACTGCTAGTAGACCTGACATTGTTTTCAGTGTAGGCCTTTGTGCTAGATTTCAGGCAAATCCAAAGGAGTCTCACCAGAGTGTTGTCAAGAGGATCTTGAGAACCTAAAAGGCACCACTGACCTTTGTTTATGGTATCCAAAAGTTAGTAATTTCAGCTTAGTGGGATATGCTATTTCTGATTATACAGGTTTTCTTGTGGATAGAAAGAGCACCTCAAGTATGTCACACTTTATTGGATCATGTCTTGTGTCTTGGGCCACCAAAAAGCAAAATTCAGTGGCCTTGTCTACTGTTGAGGCTGAGTATGTTGCTACTGCCTCATGTTGTGCCAATTTTTAAGGTTCAAACATCAATCAATGGACTTTGGAATTGATGTAGGTTGTATCCCTATGTTTTGTGATAACACCAGTGCAATTAGTATGACCAAGAACCCGATTCATCATAAAAGAATTAAGCACATAGATGTTAGGCATCACTTTTTGAGGGACAACTATGAAAATAGTTTGATCAGTGTGGAATTTTGTGCTGCTGACAAGCAAATAACTGACATCTTCACAAAAGCTCTAAGTAGAGATTACTTTGAAAGGAACATGTCAGAATTAGGGATGATTAAGATCACCTAAAAGGAACCAGTTCTAACTCAAAAATTTGTTAGACAAGTTGTGCATTCTCTATCTTCTCAACACTCACACTTTGTCTACAACCATCAATGGACAACCTCTCTGAAAATCCTTCATCACCACCTAAAGAATCCACACCCACACCTTAAACCATACCCTCAACCACACCTATCTCTAACAAAGGAAGGTTGAATATGCTTGCTCGCAAAGTAGTCGTTAGAAGATAACAAATCAAGAAAATTAATGAGCAAGTGAGGGCAAGACAGGCAGAAGAACCCCAAAAATCTGAAGAATCATTTAAGTTTGCAACTGAGGGGAAAGAAACTATTTAATATGAAACAGAGCATGTAACTTCTGGTTCTAAAATTGTGTGTGATATAATTTTTAGAGTTGCCGAGAATCTGGAAAATAGATTTATTTTGGTTGGAACTATGGCTGGGGTTGAAACCACTGAATCTGGAAAAATTGGTGGTAAAGATAAAAAGAAAAAAGAAAAAGAGAGTGAGGGTGCTCAAGGTGCTGTGAGGGGTAGGGAAAACAAGGAGTGGTTGAATCTTCACCTACTCCTATGGTGTTTTGGAGTGAGGAGACTAGATCTATGGTGTTGTGGAGTGAGGATGCTGCTGAGTAGGAAGAAAATTTGAGAGAAGAAGGGGGTAATGGGTCTGGAGATGCTAGTGCAACTGAGGGGTTGGTTAGGATGAGGAAGAGGTTCCAAGAACCTGTTCCATCTATAAAGGTGTTACGACCCAAAATCCAACTAGTCGTGATGGCACCTAACTCAACCCGCTAGGTAAGCCAATTAACAATAAACCACAATATAATTTAATGATAAGGGTCAAAATGAAATATCTGAAATTTCATACAACTCCCCAAGGACTTGTAGTACAAATCACGAGCTTCTAAGATTTAGAGGTTTCAAATCTAGTATGAATAAATACATCATCTGTTTGAAACGTACATAAACTGCTTTTTATAAATCTACAACTACCATGAGCAAAAGGAAGCTACAACTGGAATGCAAGTACATCTTGAATGCCAGCTCCCATTATACATAACAATATTAGCTCCAAAATCTGCAAGCAAGGTGCAGAAGTGAAGTATGAGTACAACTGATCCCATGTACTCAATAAGTAACAAACCTAACCTTACGTTGAAATTAGTGACAAGCTTAGACAACGATCAGAGTCCAACATCAACATCCAAGAACAACTCATAATAATATAATAGAAATAGTGCAAGTAATACTCAAAGATATGATACTCATCTCGTTCATAGTTACGAAATATAGGCATGCTTTTCAGGTATAACAGTAAAACTCAAATCTTTCACTGAAATCATAAAAAATGTGAGAATATCAGAAAACTGTGATTTTTCCCAAAAACTTTCAACAACAAATAAGATGTTTTATTATCATATGGAATGAGGAAAGTATATCTCTATGCCTACATGTTAATGTGCATGTGAAGTCATGAATATCACAATGCCGTACAACATGAGAAAATGCATCTCTATGCCTACATGCCAAGTATGCATGTCAAGTGTAATGATCCACAGTGATAAATTCATGTTCTCATGCTCTCGAAGAAGTCAACCTCACTCAGCATGCTCAATCACTCAGTCCTTCTAGTCACTTAGTCCTCGCAGTCACTCAGTCCTCCCAATCACTCATTCCTCCCAGTCACTCTGTCCTCCTAATCATTCGGCACTCACACTCGGCACTCGCACTCAGTAGGTACCTGCGCTCACTGCTGGTAGGTTAGACTACGGAGGGGCGGATCCTGCGCAAGCGCTAATATAAGCCAATCATGGCATGAATCAATAAATCCTACTGTGTCATGCAACCCGATCCCATAAATATCACTCACAGTCAGGCCCTCGGCCTCACTCTGTCATCATCCTCTCTAGTGTCTCGGCCTCACAAATGTCATGCCAATCAGCCCAAAAATGATAGAATGATGTAACAACAAGTGATAACAGAGGCTGAGATAAGATATGAAAAGAATGAATATGACTGAGTATGTAATTGCAATTTAAGAAAATAACTTAACGGAAGAAATGACCTCAGTAGGTCCCAATAGAATAAGCATATAGCCTAAACATAGTTTCTAACATGGATCACAGCCCAATTACTCTAGCATGTAGAAATTTAATGGATAGAAACAAGGTTAGGTAACTAAACAGCACCACGAATCAACCGAGTCATAATTCACACGGTGCACGTCCACACGCCTGTCACCTAGCATGTGATTCATCTCAACACCAAACACATAACACAGATAATCAGTGGTTCATACTCTCAGCACCAAGTTTAGAAGTGTTACTTACCTCGAACAAGCCGAACCCAATACCGAGCAAGACAAACAATACTCTAGAAACGCCATCCCGCGAGTACTGACCTCCGAACGGCTCGAAACTATCAAAAAGCAACTCAAGAACATCAAATAATGCCAAAAGAAACAAACCAAATCGATAAAAGTCGAATCTTTAATCAAAAGTCCAAAGTCAACCAAAAAGTCAAACTCGGGATCGCACCTCGAAACCCGACAAAACTCACAAAATCCAAGTACTCATTCAATTATGAGTCTAACCATACTAGCTTCACTCAAATCCGACGGCGAATCAATGTTCAAACCTCGAACATTAACTTTATAAAAGTTTAGACAAAAACCCTCAAATTCTCTTTAAAATTCATAATACAAAGTCAAATATGAAGATAGATTCATGAAATATAATCAAAAACGAGTAGAGAATACCTACCCCTAAATCTGAGCTCCCCAACTCAAAATATGACAAAATGGACAAACCCTCGATATTATATGTTTCTGCCTAACTGTTCTACCTTGTTTCTTGTGCCAAACGATCCCAAACTCGCTTATGATGCATCCAATGGATTCCTTGTGAAATTTCAATTAAGTTAGGCTTTTGAATTACTCCATTGAATTTATAATGAAGGAGATATGTTAGTTTCAATATTTGGAAATAGTGCAGATTTTTAAATACGAATTGAGTGGCAATTTCGTAATTAATCTAAAAACGTTGACAACCCAATACTTAGTACAATGACCATAAACTCCTCACACGATGTCGAAATTTGATGATTTCGTTGCTATGGTTCCAAAATTAAGATAAGGATCTAATGCTTCAATCAAAATAGAAATTGGAGCTGTGGTACAATTTATGGTTGAAGAAATGACGTCGGACCATAAAAATGAGCACAACACAACCCAAACCTATCTGAAACTCATTTGAGCCCCTCGAGACCACGTTTGAACATACCAACAAGTCCCATAACATAACAAGGACTTACTCGAGGCTTCAAATCATGCATAACAACATCAAAATCAGGAATCACACCTCAAATCGAACTTAATGAACTTTTGAACTTTCACTTCCAAAACTCGTGCCGAACCATATCAAATCAACTCGGAATGACCTCTAATTTATCACAAAAGTCGCAAAAGATATAATGAAGATATTTAAATTCCCGGAACCAAAAACCCAATCCGATATCATCAGAAGTCAACTTCGGTCAAACTTATGCACATTCCAAACCTTCAAATTGCCAACTTTCGCCAATTAGTGCTGAAACCTTCTAGAAATATCCGAAATAAAATTCCGGCACACGCCCAAGTCCAAAATCACCATCCGGACCTAACAGGATCATTAAAAATCCGATTGGGGGTTAAATACACAAAAGTCAAACTTGGTCAACTCTTCCAACTTAAAGTTTCCTAGTTGAGAATCATTCTTCCAAAATCAATCCTGAATCACCTGAAAACCAAAACCGACAATTCAGACAAGTCATAATATATCATAAAGCTACTCAAGACTTCAAAAATCTGAAGAAAATACAAACGCTCAAAACGACAGGCTGGGTCGTTACATTCTCCCCCACTTAAACATATGTTCGTCCTCGAACATGCTAAGAGTCATTCAAAAGTCATCAATTCAGTATGTAACCTTACCATGCACATACCCGGAGGTGATACCATGTCACCACATTCCTTATAAGTCCATCAACTCAACCTAACAGAGGATCCTTACTTCAACCTTAGTCCATAATCCTTAAAACCTAAATCCCCAACATCCGAAACTCATTATATTACCTAATTCTTGTATCTATGCACCGTATAACTCTGAACAAGCTGTAACAATCCATAACCATAACCCAAGATGTAATCACATGATATACCACATAATTCAGATGCTCATAGCAATAACTTATGACCATAATAGCTTCCCATTTTAGGTCTAATGACCTCATTTCATCAAACACAGCTATTCTACGGGAATACCCCACCAATACAACCTAAAGCCACAAACCGTGGAATCCGTGCACCAATAAGCAAAAATTCCAATGTACTCAAACATGGAAAAAAATGAATCAAATGAGGGATCCGTCTCGCATGTTCATTAGGTATCACTACAACGCAACTCTATGAACTCATCACACATAGTAGGACCAAGACACACGAATCTAATACAAGGGATGACATCCCAACATAACCCCACTGCAATACGTGACTCATCCAAATATTGGTCCATATGAAATACCTCAAGCCACAATGCTCCAAACCAACAACCACAAGCAATCCAATATCAAGTTCACGAAGTGCATGACCATAACCATGGAGAAAAAAATGACATAATATACCACAACACGGAAAGACCATAACCAAGGCGCAACTGACTATTAAACACCTTAATCACCATCCCACTCGAATTTCGCTAGAATGCCCAAACGAAAACGTATCTAATGTATGATTAGTCAAAAAATACCACCTATTGTAGCATAGAAGATGAACACATAGAACATATCATAATATGAACAAGCTCAACTCGAGTCGAATGACTCGCCCCTCAACACTAATCGTGTTGAGTCAACAAATCCGACCCGGTGTAGAATAAACACCTGCATTGGGCCTACCAATGGACCCCCAAATCAACTCCGGTCATCCTAGATAGACAAATAACCCTCTGTAAATCCAAAATACCTAACTATAACACATATTACCGACTGGATAATTTTGGCAACATCTTCATAGTCCACAACTATGAAATAATTTGTTTCTGAGAACTCCCAGACTCCAAATCCACTGAACACATGAATCACCATAGCCGAACCTAACTCCACCACTCGAATGACTAACACATCTCTCATACATAATCATTACCATGATAAATACTTTTATAAGTCTTCCATGACATATAGCAAAATCAAAACATCAGCAATCGATCAACCAGGCGAGTACTGCAATACCAATAAAAATTCGTAAGTCAAAACACAGTACACCTTCTGAAAGGTGCAGCCTTCTCAGGAAATATCAAGTAGACGAGCATTAATCTAGTCATCTAAAACCGTCCATGTTGTCTAAGAATTCATGACCTCCCCTTCAAAATTGAACCGTGACCTTGCACATGCAATTCTCAATCCCACACAACACACCGCATCTATCATGCCATCATATGAAAAGCATGGTAATCTCATAATCAACTCTGAGTCACCAGCAAAATACATACGTTATTAGTCAGAAACCTTCCATTTGATACCATCCAGGAGAAAATCATAATATGCAACATGCTCTTCATGCCGGTAGGAAATATCCATCGGAAACCGTGGTAGAAACCATCGAGGACTGTTCGAAACCTATTTGCACATAACCAAGCTATCAAAACTGAATCTCTCTAACTCAACCAAGCCATGCATGTCACCAACCCTAGAGTATTGCCACAAAACACCTGTAGAGACTCACCACATCATACGTACCCAAATAACCGATCATATCTATTACCGTGTTGATCCAACTTACTAGCAAGCTGTCCTATTTCCCCGAGTTCCTTCCAAATTACCCTCAAGTTGACACTTCTCCTTGCCAGAACACTACAATTCTTACCCAAAGCACACCACAAGATATCCTAGCATAAAACCACACCGCCCTAAGGCCCATAAGTCGTTGTATTCCTTATAAAGCACCCCAAAAATACCACAACCGAGACATCCACTCTGAAGAGACCTTCTTTGAATCTAAAGTCGTACCCTTCACTCTCCTGATACTGAAATGTAGAATCATAATTATATAGAACTACCGCGAATCTCGACACCACCAATGGAAATATCAAGTCTTAGCCATATACAAATCCGAAAAACTCTCAAATGCCACATATGAATGTTGAACCCACTAGAACCTCTTCGAGGGTCCTCCACCATATCTAATCTCAAATGTGCCTCCCAAACGAGATGAATGACCTGTGCTGCAATAGCAAACCAAGAACCAAAGAAGTAATCCACGCCTCTAAGAAACCGAGTGAATCAATACTCCATGCACACTACATTCATCACGAATAACAAACTTAAATAATCCCGTGATTTCCATTGTAAGGTCCCGTAAAATTTTTACCTAGAAACCTAGTGCTTCCTGATGTCAAGATTAGATTAAATTGTTTTAATAGTATCACGGTTCGGACTTTTTGGATTGAACAGTACGTTGCTTAGTTAAAGGAAAAAGTTTTGCGAAAGAGTGCATTTCTGCGGCCCACTATGTGGCCGCATAATCACTCTGCAAACTGCGTATTGGTCGTAGAGTGAGGTAGTTAAATTGGCCATTTTTTAGGCCAGTTATGCGGCCCAATTATGCGATCGCATAATCACTTTGCGGTCCACATGTTGATCGCATATCCACCCTGGACTTTTGTGAAGGGAAGTTCTGCGGTGCATTATGCGACCGCAAAACAGGTATGCAACCGCACACTAGTCACATACATAGTTAGAAAATTCAAGCCCCTGAGGGCTACCTTTATGGTCACTTTGCGGGCTGCATAGTCATAATGAGGTCTCATATACGACCACAGATCTGAGTCGGACGGTCCATTTTTCTATTTATATAACCCGACCCTATTTCAATATATAAAGTTTGGGGCTTCATTTGGGGCGATGCTCTGATCATTTTAGAGAGAGTTGAGAGCAATATAGAGAGAGAAAGCTCAGCTTACACAGTAAAACACATCAACCTTGCAAAAATCTTTGAATATATTCAAGTGAGGAAGCTAATTCTTGGCCCTAAGAGGTAGGGCTTCATCACCCTAACTCTTAATTTCGGAAATCTAGTAAAAAACGGATAATTAGGAAGACAAATATTGGATGTGGGGATGGATATCTTGCATGCATGTGTTCTTAAAGTATGCAGAGAGGTTGTGAGCTAAGAATGGGTAGAGGGTTGGTAGAATCTTTCATAAAAAAAGGGCTTAAATGCCTTACTACACATATATTGTTTGATGGAATGCTCTAGTGAGCTAGAGTTACAATTATCTTTCTAACTTTGGGTTCAATTTTGTTAAATTATTAGAATAGATTGAGGCTGCTAAACTGTAATCGTCCAAAATCACTAAAGAAAGCTCAACAAGGTATGTTGGCTAAACTTTATCTCTCGGAATGGAATTCCGTAATGTTTTCCGTAAAGTTGAAGTATAATCGGC
Organism: Nicotiana knightiana; assembly: GCA_005239525.1. Taxonomy (NCBI): domain Eukaryota; kingdom Viridiplantae; phylum Streptophyta; class Magnoliopsida; order Solanales; family Solanaceae; genus Nicotiana; species Nicotiana knightiana. The sequence goes on from ML378887.1 coordinate 17,903, forward strand.
TCAAAATTTCTAATTTCTAATTTTGGGTTATCCCGTAAGAACTTATAAACTTGATTATTCCGAATGAGCTTGTTTATGAAAGATAGAGGTTTAAAGTATGGTTGCTTATTAAAATAGTATGTTTGAGTCGTATTCTAAATGAAAACTAGTATACCAATTGGGTGAGGAAACTCGAGGTACTTATTACTCCTAAATGCCCACATGTGTACTAAATGCCTTGATTGAGTGAGTTTAGCCGATGATAAACTATAAATATACTTGAAAACGAAGTAAATAAACTGAGGAAATAGAGTGTGAATAACATATATGCTTGTGCCTAGCGAGGCCTATGAAATGAGAATATATATATATATATATATATGTAACGACCCGACTGGTTGTTTTGCATTATCAGACCCTGTTCCCCTAAATGAAACTTCCCATAGTGGCTTATTGTGATTTATGACTTGAGGGGGCGGGTGGTCCGGGTTTAGGAAGTGTTTAGAGTGATATTGGAACACTTGGTTCCTTCAGGTTGGCTTTTAAGGCCAAGTTTGACTTCGGTCAATATTTTTAGTAAACAACCTCGGAATCGAGTTTTGACAGTTCCGGTAGCTTTGTAAGACTATTTCATACTTGGGCGTATGTTCGGAATGGATTTCGGATGACCCGGGAGCGTTTCAGCGCCCAATATTGAAATAAGAGTTCCTTAAGTTCATATTGTGGTTTGGGATGTATTTTTGTGTTATCGAGGTCCGAACGGAATTCCGAGACCGGGAATAGTTCAGTTATGTCATTTTTGACTTGCCTGCAAAATTTGGTCTCATCCGAGTTGGATAGGTCGGTTCGGCGCATTGTTAGCGAATTCAAGAAAACTTAAAGATCCTAAGTTTTGTTCTAGGGGTTTTAAGGTATGATTTTGAGTTTTAGTGTTATTGCGGGTGTTTTGAAGGCTCGAGCGAGGCCGTATTATGATTTGGGACTTGTTGGTATATTTGGACGGGGGCTCGGGTGGGCNATTAGGAAGACAAATATTGGATGTGGGGATGGATATCTTGCATGCATGTGTTCTTAAAGTATGCAGAGAGGTTGTGAGCTAAGAATGGGTAGAGGGTTGGTAGAATCTTTCATAAAAAAAGGGCTTAAATGCCTTACTACACATATATTGTTTGATGGAATGCTCTAGTGAGCTAGAGTTACAATTATCTTTCTAACTTTGGGTTCAATTTTGTTAAATTATTAGAATAGATTGAGGCTGCTAAACTGTAATCGTCCAAAATCACTAAAGAAAGCTCAACAAGGTATGTTGGCTAAACTTTATCTCTCGGAATGGAATTCCGTAATGTTTTCCGTAAAGTTGAAGTATAATCGGCTCAAAATTTCTAATTTCTAATTTTGGGTTATCCCGTAAGAACTTATAAACTTGATTATTCCGAATGAGCTTGTTTATGAAAGATAGAGGTTTAAAGTATGGTTGCTTATTAAAATAGTATGTTTGAGTCGTATTCTAAATGAAAACTAGTATACCAATTGGGTGAGGAAACTCGAGGTACTTATTACTCCTAAATGCCCACATGTGTACTAAATGCCTTGATTGAGTGAGTTTAGCCGATGATAAACTATAAATATACTTGAAAACGAAGTAAATAAACTGAGGAAATAGAGTGTGAATAACATATATGCTTGTGCCTAGCGAGGCCTATGAAATGAGAATATATATATATATATATATATATATATATATATNAGTTCCGGTAGCTTTGTAAGACTATTTCATACTTGGGCGTATGTTCGGAATGGATTTCGGATGACCCGGGAGCGTTTCAGCGCCCAATATTGAAATAAGAGTTCCTTAAGTTCATATTGTGGTTTGGGATGTATTTTTGTGTTATCGAGGTCCGAACGGAATTCCGAGACCGGGAATAGTTCAGTTATGTCATTTTTGACTTGCCTGCAAAATTTGGTCTCATCCGAGTTGGATAGGTCGGTTCGGCGCATTGTTAGCGAATTCAAGAAAACTTAAAGATCCTAAGTTTTGTTCTAGGGGTTTTAAGGTATGATTTTGAGTTTTAGTGTTATTGCGGGTGTTTTGAAGGCTCGAGCGAGGCCGTATTATGATTTGGGACTTGTTGGTATATTTGGACGGGGGCTCGGGTGGGCTCAGGTGCCTCTCGGGCACCAAAGGAGGCGAAAAACCAGCTGAAGCAGTTGTTGGTGCACCTGATCTGGTGTGACCGCATGTGCGGTTACCCAGTCGCAGGTGTGAGACCTCTCCTACGGTCCAGGCCTCACAGGTGCGACCCCTAGGTGGATTGTCCAATCCTCACAGGTGCGGGCTCCTTCCCGCAGGTGCAGAGCCGCAGCTGCTCCAACCCGCAGGTGCGAGCCAGCCTCTTGTCCCATTTTCCGCAGGTGCGGTTGTCGAGTCGTAGGTGCGGAAACTCCTGTAGGCAGTAAGATCTTTAAGTGCGGGATTACCCTATTTTCACTCGATTTCCACCATAGGCGATTTTCAGAGCTTGGAAAATAGCCCCACGACCCAGCCACTGAGAGGTAAGTAAATTCTACCCTAAAGTTAGTTAATGCATGAATTCCTAGTTGAATTTAACTATCTAATTAGTGAAAAATTAAGGAATTGGGTAGTAACCTAGGGATTTCGAGAATTTAGAGAACTACCCGTGAATTGGCTATGAAAATCATACAAAAATCATATATTAACGATCCTTAGGTTATGGGTGAGTGTTTCCTTCGAGAATTTTTGAAATTCAAGCATGCGGGCCCGGGGTCGGATTTTGGGATTTCTTCAAAAATGATGAATTTGACTAACTCATAGGAGAATTCCATGCTTTGAGTATAATTTGACATATTTATGTAATATTTGATTAGTTTCGAGTCCTTGGGTGACGATTTCGGAGTTTCGGGGGCATTCTTGACTAGGGAGTAGGTTCGACGCGAGGTGAGTCTCCTTTCTAACCTTGTAAGAGGGAATTGTCCCCATAGGTGATTATAAATGATTGTTTGTCCTTATTTGCGAGGGCTGCGCTCGCACGAAGTGACGAGAGTCCGTTCGTAGCTACTATTATGCCTTGTCGGGTAGTTGAGGACTCACAAGCTTGCTTTATGTGTTGTATCTATGAACTTGCATATGGTATAAGTAGTCTAATATCCTAGAATCTCACATGTGAAGGCCTAAGAAGTTATGCTTTGAAGTGGACATTATCAAATTCTCATCCTGTCAGTATGTTCCTTGCTAAATTATCTGGAATCTCCTGCTAATCATGTATTTATACGGGAACCCGAGTCACATGAATGATCCGCGAGTGGGACAACCCTAATATTATATTAACTCGAGTCGAATGAATGATTCGTGAGCGGGGTAGTCTTAGTATTATATTAACCATCTCGCATATTCGATTCGCGAGTGGGGCAGATAGATGCATCTGTGATTCGGGCCATTCGACCCTCAGCAATGCACATTTACTTTTCACGTCGTAACGACCATACGTTCATAGCATGTTATATGTTTGGTAATTTATGAGAAGCATTGTAATTGTAAATGTTGAGTTCATGAAATAAAGAAGGTTATTTAGCTTGTATGCCATGGAAAGGGATGGCGTGAGGGTACTAGAGATTGTTATTTAATGATCATTTCCTTATTACTGTTCATTACTGCTATTACTGATTATCCTGTATTCATTTCACATTTTCTGACCCTAGTAAGTATCACTTCGACCTCTGGTCACTACTTCTTCGAGGTTAGGCGGGATACTCACTGGATACATATATGTTTACGTACTCATGCTACGCTTCTCTACTTAATTGTACAGGTTTTGAGGCTGGTGCATCTGGTTATCCGACCGGAGCTTGTCCCTGGGAGTATATTCTGGACCTGACTCCACGGTGAGTTGCTTCCCTTGGAGATTCTCGACAGCACTATGGAGTTTTCTTTTGTCTATTTTTGTCTACTTCCTTCAGACAGTAGAACAGTTTATTTCATCTTTTGTATATTCTAGTAGTTCGCCTGTAGACTTGTGACACTAGTTCCTGACACATAGTAGACTTCATATTTTTTTTGGGAATGTATATGTTGGTACATGATCCTTATGGCTACCTTTATTTAAGTTGGCTAATTTATCCATTTCCACTTAAACGTTCTTAAGCTTTAAGATTTTGTAAGTGTGGGGATGTTTTTATCAATTAAGGAAATTGCACTAGTAACTAAACTGTTGGCTTGCCTAACCCCGGTGTTGGGCGGCATCACGACCTGGGTTAGGATTTTGGGTCGTGACAACATGATATCAGAGCTCTAGGTTCTTGTATGTCTCACAAGTCACGGGCAAACCTAATAGAGTCTTGCGGATCGATACAGAGACGTCTGTATTTATCTTCGGGAGGCTATAGGGTGTTAGGAAACCTCTCTTTATTCATTTTCTATCGTGCAGTTGATGGTTTACTAAATCTCATTCTTCTGTTCTCTCACAGATGGTGAGGACGCATAAATCTAGCAGAGGCCGGGGGAGGGCAACGGCCCGAGGTAGGAGACGCGGGCGTACCAGAGCTATTCTAGTTGCACCACAATGGGATCCTACTATAGAGGAGCAGGGGGAGGTGCCCCCAGTAGGTCCTTCTCCAGTGGACTTCATGATGGCGCCAGGCTTCCAGGAGGTCATGGGCCATTTGATTAGATTTATGGATACTATGTCCTAGGCTGGTTTATTTCCAGTAGATCCTGTCGCTTGTCAGGCGGGAGGGGGAGTCCAGACCCCTACTGCGCAGGCTATAGGCCAGACAGCAGCACTTCATCATACCCTGGGTACACTGCCCGTGGGTGGGGTCCAGTCTGTAGTAGCATCACCTGAGCCCAGACTAGCTGCAGACATCGATCCACAGAAGTTATTGGACATATGGACTCGATTGCACCTTCTAGTCTTCGAGGGTGATCGAGGAGAGGATGCCCAGGATTTCATTGACACGCGTAGGGACAGACTGCACAACATGAGGATACTAGAGTCCCATGGAATAGACTTCACTACTTTCCAGTTAGAGGGTAGAGCTCGGAGATGGTGGCTGTCCTATATTCTCAGCAGGCCAGCAAATTCTCCTCCGATCACTTGGGAGCAGTTCACTCATATGTTTCTAGACAGATATATCCCACCCTCTAAGAAGGAAGAGCTGCGGTATCAGTTTGAGCAGCTGGAGCAGGGACAGATGTCAGTGACAGATTATGAGGCCGGATTTTCAGAGTTGTCTCGCCATGCACTCATGATACTACCTACTGATGCTGAGAGAGTGCGGGGATTTGTAGCCGGGTTGCATTCAGGCATTAGGGCCAACATGGCCGGAGAGGCGGAAATGGGGACATCTTATTAGCTGGTAATGTAGATTGCTCGTAGGATCGAGGGTTATCGGTCGAGGATCAGGGAGCAGGCGCCGCAGGATAAGAGAGCCAGATATTCCGGGGATTTCAGAGGTGCTCCAACTAGGGGCAGAGGTCAGTTTGGTAGGGGTCAGCCCAGCAGGCCCCCATATCCACCACCCCCACCACCACCTCCTCGTGGTGCTCCAGTGAGACCTTATTTCAGCGCTATGCCAGAGGGTTCTCACGTTCCCCAGTTATCCAGGGTTCTTCTTCAAGGCAGCAGGCCATGCCTTCGGGGAGATGTTATGAGTGCGGGGATTTCAGCCATATCAGGAGGACTTGTCCCAGGTTTTGAGGAAAGGCAGTGCAACAGGATTTCAGAGGTGCTCCAGCTAGGGGCAGAGGTCAGTTTGGTAGGGTTCATCCCACCAGGCCCCCATATCCAGCACCCCCACCACCACCTCCTCGTGGTGCTCCAGTGAGACCTTATTTCAGCGCTATGCTAGAGGGTTCTCACTGTTCCCCAGTTATCCAGGGTTCTTCTTCAAGGCAGCAGGCCATGCCTTAGGGGAGATGTTATGAGTGCGGGGATTTCAGCCATATCAGGAGGACTTGTCCCAAGTTTTGAGGAAAGGCAGTGCAACAGGGTTATCAGCCTATGAGTCCAGCACCATTAGTCAGGCCACCTAGAGGTGGAGGACAGGTTGGCATGGGTTGTCCTAGAGGTGGAGGCCAGTCAGGGGGAGGTCAGGCAGCTCATGTTCACTCTGGTGGAGCTTAGTCTTCCGGTACTCCAGCTAGATTCTATGCCATTCCTGCCAGATCATATGCAGTGGCCTCAGACACCATGATCATAGGTATTATCTCAGTATGTGGTACAAAGGCTTCAATATTATTTGATCCAGGATCCACCTATTCATATGTTTCAGCATTACTTGCTCATTTTCTGGATGCTCCTCGCGAGTACTTGGGTTCTCCTATATATGTTTCCACTCCTATGGGCAATTCTATGGTGGTAGACCGGATCTATCAGTCTTGTGTGATCACCTTCTATGGGTTCGAGACCAGAGCAAACCTTTTATTGCTCGACATGGTTGATTTTAAGGTTATTCTTATCATGTCGTGCTAGATTTCCATGCTGAGACAATTACTTTAGCCATGCCTGAGTCGCCTAGGATGGAGTGGAGAGGTTCCTCAGTTAGTGCAGCCAGTCGGGTTATTTCATTCATGAAGGCTCGACATATGGTCGAGAAGGGTTGTCTGGCCTTTCTTGATTATGTACGGGACACCACCGCCGAGTCTCCGACGATTGATTTAGTGCCAGTTGCTCGAGAGTTTGCTGATGTATTTCTTTCAGATCTTCCGGGCATGCCTCCGGATTGTGATATTGATTTTTGCATTGATTTAGCTCTAGGCACCCATCATATATCTATTCCTCCAAACTGTATGGATCCGAAAGAGTTGAAGGAGTTGACCGAGTATCTTGAGGTGTTGTTGGCTAAGAGGTTCATCAGATCGAGTGTATTGCCGTGGGGGTGCTCCAGTTCTATTCGTGAAGAAAAAAGATAGGTCCATGTGGATGTGTATTGATTACCGCTAGTTGAACAAGGTCACCATTAAGATCAAGTATCCTTTGCCGCACATCGATGATTTGTTTGACCAGTTGCAGGGTGCTAGGGTGTTTTTTAAGATTGATTTGAGATCGGGATACCATCAGTTGAAGATTCGGGCCTCAGATGTTCCGAAGACTGCTTTTCGTACGAGATATGACCATTATGAGTTCCTGATGATGTTCTTTGGCTTGACTAATACCCCAGCAGCATTTATGGACTTGATGAACAGGGTGTCCAGGCCGTACATTTATTCTTTTTTCATTGTCTTCATTGATGACATTTTGATTTACTCACATAGCCTGGGGGAGCACGAGCAGCATTTGAGAGTGGTGCTCCAGACTTTGCGAGAATAGAAGATATATGCTAAGTTCTCCAAGTGTGAGTTTTGGTTGGATTCCGTGGCATTCTTGGGACATGTGGTATCCGGAGAGGGTATCAAGGTTGATCCTAAGAAAATCGAGGCAGTTTAGAGTTGGCCACGTCCTACTTCAGCTTCAGATATCAGGAGTTTCTTGGGTCTAGCAGGCTACTACCGGCGATTTGTGGAGGGTTTCTCCTCCATTGCAGCCCCATTGAATAGATTGACTCAGAATAATGCCCCGTTTCGATGGACTTACGAGTGTGAGGCGAGCTTTCAGAAGCTCAAGACAGCATTGACCTCAGCACCAGTTCTAGTATTGTCTTCCGGTGCTAGGATGTATACATTGTATTGCGATGCTTCACGCGTTGGCTTAGGATTTGTGTTGATGCAGGAATGGAGAGTTATTGCTTATGCTTCACGCCAGTTGAAGGTTCATGAGAAGAATTACCATGTGCATGATTTTGAGTTGGCGGCGATCGTTCATGCTCTTAAGATTTGGAGGCACTACTTGTATGGGGTGTCCTGTGAGGTTTATACAGACCAACGTAGCTTGCAGCGCTTGTTCAAACAGAGGGATCTTAATTTGAGGCACCACAGGTGGCTTGAGTTGCTGAAGGATTATGACATCACCATTCTATATCATCCGGGCAAGGAGAATGAGTGGATGCTTTGAGCAACAAGGTGGAGAATATGGGTAGCTTGGCTTATATTGCAGCAGAGGAGAGACCTCTAGCCTTGGACATTCATTCCTTGGCTACCCGCCTGGTGAGATTAGACTTTTCAAAGCCTCATCGAGTTTTAGCACATGTGGTTGCTCAGCTTTTGTTATTGGGGGAGATTAAGGCCCGACAGTTCGATGATCTGTGCTTAGCAGGGCTTCGAGAGACAGTGGTAAAGGCTGGTTCCAAGGAGGTTACTATTGGCGAGGATGGTGTTTTGAGACTTCAGGACAGTTTATGTGTTCCTAATGTTGATGGCCTGAAGGAGAGGATTCTAGAGGAGGCACACAGTTCGCGGTATTTTCTTCATCCTGGTGCTACAAAGATGTATCGTGATTTGAAGTAGCATTACTGGTGGAGGCGGATGAAGAGGGACATTGTGGAGTATGTGACTAGGTGTCTTGATTGGTAGTAGGTGAAGTATGAGCACTAGAGGCCAAGGGGCCTACTTCAGCAGATGCCATTCCTGAGTGGAAATAGGAGCGCATCACTATAGACTTCGTGGTTGGGTTGCCTCGGACTTTGTGGAAGGTTGACGCGGTTTGGGTCATTGTGGATAGATTGACCAAATCGGCACATTTCATTCCTGTAGCTACTACATATACTTCTGAGAGGTTATCCCAGATCTACAATCGGGAGATAGTCCGGTTGCACGGTGTGCCGGTGTCCATTATATCAGATCGAGGTCCTCAGTTCACCTCGCACTTCTGGAGAGCATTGCACAGTGGGTTAGGCACCCAGATAGACCTGAGCACAACATTTCACCCTCAGACTGATGGCCAGTCGGAGCGTACAATTCAGATACTGGAGGACATTCTCAGGGCATGTGTGATTGACTTCAGAGGCCAGTGGGACCAGTTCTACCTTTGGCCGAGTTTGCTTATAATAGTTATCAGTCCAGCATCCAGATGGCTCCATTTGAGGCTTTCTACGGTCGGCGATGTCGATCCCCTATCGGGTGGTTTGACCCTAGTGAGGCTAAGTTATATGGCACCGACCTGGTGAGGGATGCTTTGTAGAGGGTGAAGTTGATTCAAGAGAGGCTCCGCACAGCACAGTCCAGACAGAAGAGTTACGCAGATCAGAGGGCGCATGATGTATCATTTATGGAGGGAGACAAGGTTCTGTTGAATGTCTCGCCGATGAAGGGTATTATGAGGTTTGGGAAGAAGGGCAAGCTAAGATCGAGGTTATAGGTCCCTTCGAGGTGTTGAGGCGAGTTGGGGAGGTTTCTTATTAGCTAGCCTTACCTTCCAGTTTATCAGGAGTTCATCCGGTCTTTCATGTATCCATGCTCCGGGTACCACGCCGACTTCTCTCACATGGTTGATTTCAGCACTATTCAGTTGGATGAGAGCTTGGACTACGAGGAGGAGTCAGTTGCTGTTATTGATAGAGATGATCGCCAGTTGAGGTCCAAGAGAGTTTCTTTAGTGAAGTTCCATTGGAGGGTCCAACCATTCGAGGAAGCGACCTGGGAGTCCGAGGAGGGAATGCGGAGCAGATATCCGCACTTATCCAGCACTTCAGGTATGATTCTAGAAGAGGTGGAGAATGTATCGACCCGACCGGTCGATTTGCATTATCGGACCCCATTCCCCTAAATAATACTTCCCATAGCGGCTTATTGAGATTTATGACTTGCGGGGGCAGGTGGTCCGGGTTTCGGAAGTGTGTATAGCGATATTTGAACACTTGGTTCCTTCAGGTTGGCCTTTAAGGCCAAGTTTGACTTCGGTCAACATTTTTAGTAAACAACCTCGGAATCGAGTTTCGACGGTTCCGGTAGCTCCGTATGATGATTATGGACTTGGGCGTATGTTCGGAATGGGTTTCGGATGACCCGGGAGGGTTTCGGCGCTCAATATTAAAATAAGAGTTCCTTAAGTTCATATTGTGGTTTGGGAGTGTTTTTGTGTTATCAACGTCCGAACCGAATTCCGAGATCGGGAATAGTTCCTTTATGTCATTTATAACTTGCCTGCAAAATTTGGTGTCATTCTGAGTAGTATAGGTCGGTTCAGCGCATTATTAGCGAATTCAAGAAAACTTAAAGTTCCTTCGTTTGGTTCTAGGGGTTTTGAGGTGTGATTTTGAGTTTTAGGGTTGTTGCGGTTGTTCCGAAGGCTGGAGAGAGTCTGTATTATGATTTGGGAATTGTTGGTATATTTGGACGGGGGATCGGCTGGGCCCAGGTGCCTCTCGGGCACGAAACGAGGCCAAAAACTAGCTGAAGCAGTTTGTGGTGCACCTGATCTGGTGTGACCGCAGGTGCGGTTGCCCAGTCGCAGGTGCGCGACCGCTCCTGCGGTCCAGGCCTCGCAGGTGTGACCCCCAGGTGGGTTGCCCAGTTCTCGCAGGTGCGGGCTCCTTCCCGCAGGTACGAAGCCGCAGGTGCAGACTCCAGCCCCCAGGTGTGAGCCCAGGCCCTTGTCCCATTTTCTGCAGGTGCGGAAACTCCTGTAGGTCGTAAGGTCTTTAAGTGCGGGATTACCCCATTACTTCATTTTCTTCACCATAGGCGATTTTGAGAGCTTGGAAAAGAGCCCCAAAACCCAACCACTAAGAGGTAAGTAAATTCTACCCTAAAGTTAGTTAAGGCATGAATTCCTAGTTGAATTTAACTACCTAATTAGTAAAAAATTAAGGAATTGGGTGGTAACCTAGGGCTTTCGAGAATTTAGAGAATTACCCGTGAATTGGCTATGAAATCATACAAAAATCATATATTAATGATCCTTAGGTTATGGGTGAGTGTTTCCTTCGAGAATTTTTGAAATATGAGCATGCGGGCCCGGGGTTGGATTTTGGGATTTCTTCAAGAATGATGAATTTGACTAAAATAATAGGAGAATTCCATGCTTTGAGTATAATTTGAAATATTTATGTAATTTTTGATTAGTTTGGAGTCCTTGGGTGACTAGTTCGGAGTTTCGGGTGCATTCTTGACCCGGGGAGTATGTTCGACGCGAGTTGAGTCTCCTTTCTAACCTTGTAAGAAGGAATTGTCTCCATAGGTGATTATAAATGGTTTTTTTTCCTTATTTGCGGGGGTTGCGCACGCATGAAGTGACGAGAGTCCGTGCATAGCTACTATTATGCCATGTCGGGTAGTTTAGGACTCACTAGCATGCTTTATGTGTCGTATCTATGATCTTGCATATGGTCTAAGTAGTCTAATATCCTCGAATCTCACATGTGAAGGCCTAAGAAGTTATGCTTTGAAGTTGACATTATTAAATTCTCATCATGTCAGTATGTTCCCTACTAAGTTATCTTCAATCTCCTGCTAATCATGTATTTATAAGGGAACCTGAGTTGCATGAATGATTCACGAGTGGGACATCCCTAGTATTATATTAACCCGAGTCGCATGAATGATTCGCGAGCGGGGTAGTCTTAATATTATATTAATCATGTCGCATGTTCGATTCGCGAGCGGGTGGGGCAGATAGATGCATCTATGGTTCGGGCCGTTCGACCCTTGGCAGTGCACATTTACTTTTCACGTCGTAATCACAGTACGTTCATAGCCTGTTATATGTTTGGTAATTTATGAGAAGCCCCGTAATTGTAACTGTTGACTTCATGAAAGAAAGAAGGTTAATTAGCTTGTATGCCATGGAAAAGGGATGGCGTGAGGGTACTAGAGATTGTTATTTGATGATCATTTCCTTATTACTGTTCATTACTGCTATTACTAATTAGCCTTTATTCATTTCACATTGCCTGACCCTACTAAGTATCACGTTTACCTCTCTTCACTACTTCTTCGAGGTTAGGCGGGATACACACTTGGTACATATCTGTTTATGTACTCATGCTACGCTTCTGTACTTAATTGTACAGGTTCTGAGCTGGTGCATCTGGTTATCCGACTGGAGCTTGAGCCTGGGAGTATATTCTAGACCTGACTCCACGATGAGCTGCTTCCCTTGGAGATTCTCGGCAGCATTATGGAGTTATCTTTTGTCTATTTCTGTCTACTTCCTTCAGACAGTAGAACAATTTATTTCATCTTTTGGATATTCTACTACTTTGCATGTAGACTGGCGACACTAGTTCCTGGCACATAGTAGACTTTATATTTTTTTGGGAATGTATATATTGGTTCATGATCCTTATGTCTACCTTTATTTAAGTTGGTTAATTTATCCATTTCCACTTAAACGTTCTTAAGCTTTAAGATTTTGTCTTGAGTAAGAAGGCCTAGCTGATCGGGCCGAGATCGGACACCATTGTTGATACCCAATTTTCCTATATTATTTTAAAATGCATATATAGCTTCAAAACAATGCATGAGCATCAATTAAATTTTTCATAATTTCTGCATTTTTCTAAGGATTTTTATTAATTTATCCCAGTGTTTTATTTATATAAATAATTACTAATTGCCGCACAAATGGTTTCATAATGATTTTATTGCTTAATTTTTGTCATTTATATTTATACCAAGCTTTAATTATTGCACGAATCACCACATTTATATTTTTGGGTTATAATTGCAATACCTTTGCAATAATAGCCCATGTATGCATTATTACCTTATTTCGCTAGAAAAATAGCTTTTTATATTTTTATTATATCAAGTAATTATTTTAAACTCATTTTTATGTATGAAAACCATTTTTATAATTTGTTAATTATTTTTACCAATTATATTATAAATTAATTGGGTATTTAACAAATAGCCCCTTTGAATTCATTTTAATTTCAGACTTGACCTGATTATACCAGCCCAATTACTTAAAATCCTAGCCCAATCCGCCCAGCCTAAACTAAATAACCCTTACCCAACCCAGAGCCTTCTCTAATCCTTGTCTTTGATCTTTGAGATCAACGGTCCACATTACCCCTTTCCTTTTTAATCTAACTCAAACCCTAACACCCTCATTTCTCTTATTTCTACCATACCTAAATCCCTACCTCCCCTCTTCTCTCTCAAACACTCACTCTAACCCTAGCCACCATCACCGGAAAACCCCCGTTCCATGGGATTTCTCTGTAATTTTAGGCCCCTGCCGGCCTCTCACCTCTTCTGGTTGTTCGATTATGTTGATTTATGGAAGAATCTCGAAGAAATTCAACACAGATTTTATTGAAAACCATTTCATAGGCCTACCTATGGCCATCTCCGTTTGTGAGTACTATTTTCTCCGTGTTTATGGATCGAATCTATGATTTTAAAATAGGTTCCTTTCATCTCTGTCATTTTTTTTAAAACCCTAATCTTGTACTACTCGAATCCGTTCAGACCCTTGTAGATCTGAGATATTCTAAAGTTCTTTTGCTATTTTTCTTTAAAACTTCCCGTGTTTCCTTACTATTGACCAATATTTTTATCTTCTCTAAAAGCTAGGGTTTACTCCTTTCAAAGTTTTTGCAAAATACCAATTTTTAAGTGTTTAACCTTGATTCTCTTCACTTGATCGACCATTTCTCATGTCTATGCCGTAAACCTAGGTTTTTCTGCCTATTGCATTAATTATTTTCCATTATTGTTTATCTCTGTCAATCAATATATATTGACTGATTTTACTTAGGGTTCGAATTATATTTTCCTGTTAAAATTAGTGCTTCTCTGTGATTTTACTTATCTTCCTTATTTGAGGCTTTAATTAGTACTAGTGTCACGACCCCAAATCCTAACTGGTCGTGATGGAACCTATCGTGGAACTAGGCTAGCCACTATCACGTAACTACACATTTATTTTAACATAATTTCTCAAAAATCATAATAATAAGCATAATATATTCTAGTCTTTAACAAAGCATGATATAACCTAACAATCTAAACTATTCCCAGAACTGGAGTGAACTGATCACGAGCATCTAAGAATAATACTAACACTGTTAATGTCATAATACACTGTCTCAGAACAAAATACTAAATACTAATGAGGGAAGGGAAATAGAGAAGTTGTGGACGCTGGACAGCTACCTTGAAATCCCAAAGCTGACGATGAACGATCTCAGATGACTACTACTCACAACCAGTACCTGGATCTGCACACAAAGGTGCATGGAGTAATGATGAGTACGCCAACTCAGCAGTAATGAAAATAAATCAAGTCTGAAGATAAGAAAACACAGAGCACAGAACACCAATCCACATATAGTAAGATACAGAGTATTAATACAGTATACATTTAATACATAAGTTGAAAACCAATTTCCATAAAAATAATCCTTTGAGCAAGTATAATTTCCAGTATTTCTCAGTAAAATTCCCAAAATATCAGAATAAAAGATGAAATGAATCATAATCAAAACTCAGCAAAATATCATTATAAATCCGCCCCTCGAGCCAAATCATCACTTGTAAATCAATCACTCAGCACCTCACCATCACTTAGTAACAATCACTCAGCACCTCACAGTCACTCATGCCTCAAAATCACTCGTCACTCAGCACTCGGCACTCGCACTCAGTAGGTACCTGCGCTCACTGGGGGTGTACAGACGCCAGAGGGGCTCCTACAGCCCAAGCGCTACAAACAACCCAAATCATGGCATCAATCACTCAGGATCTCAGCCTCTCTCATATCATCAATATCCTCATAATATTGGCCCTCGGCCTCACTTAGTCAGACACTCTCAACATGCCACTCGGGCCATAAATAAACGGGGTTCTCGACCCAAAATAGTATTTTATTTCAAGCAATAATATCAATAAACTCTGAGTGTCAAAAAATTTTATCAGGAAATACTAAGTGAAAAATCATAATTTCTAAGTGAGGAATATCTGGAAAATAGCCCCCAAGGGGTTAAGATAGATCGGCACTAGGCCCCAAACATGGCTTACAACCCAAATATATACAAACATGGTAATGCTATAAAACATATACTTGGAAAGTGGTTTCGCAACTCAATAGTTGCCTAAAATGGAACAAATTTCCGAATTTCCAATTCGTGCACGTCCCACACTCGTCATCCAGTGTGTGCGTCACTCCAAAACCGTGAAAGGCTGTAAAGTCCGGGCTTTTATACCCTCATGACAGGATTTAAAGACATTATTTACCTCAAACTAGTACGAAAAGCTACTCCACCACACGTTTTCCCCTCGAATCAACCTCTGAATGCTCCAAATCTATCAAGTTCAGATTTTTCACATCAAAATATGCTAGGGGAATGAAGCCCAATCGAAAAAATCAACTTTATGCACAAAACCCGAAATTAGCCAAAACCCGACCCCCAGGCTTACGTCTCGGCACTCGACAAACTTTTTACCAAAATGATCCTCATCATCTCACGATTCCGTACATATAAATAAACGATGAAATCGGAGTCCAACTGACCTCTCAAATTACCCCTAGAAGGTCTCTTAAACTCAAGTCCTAGTTTCCCTTTTTTCCACTAATTTTCCCTAATTAAACACTGTTAATTTGATCCTTAATCACATATTTTCCCTAATTAAACATTGTTAATTCTCGAATAATCAATATTTCACTCCCTTATACTTGGTCTAAATCTTCAATTAATTAGGTGACTACATGTCACACTTATACAATCTTCCCGTGGTCACGCTCCCACGACCTTTCACACGAGGTAACAAGTCTGCACATCCACACCACCGACCACACTAACACTGTAAAACAAATCAAGAACCAATAACCAGGATACAAAGCCTCTTTCACCAAACACCGATCTCAGGTGACACTGAAGACAACACAAGTTTACTCTAAACATTCAACTCACCAAAGACAACACCAGTTTCATTGCTCATCCAAGCTCATGACATCCTTGTTAACACCGAACCGCAATCACGATTCTTACTCCCAGTTACATACTGTTTACTGCACCTAACATGCCGATATGAGATAGCGCAAGAACTCCATCATAACTCCTGAACCGCTAATAGGGTGAACACTCCTTCATATAGAAACCCTTTTTTTCTCACCTCAATTCAAGAGAACCATAACAACACACGAGTGAATTCTCACAATCACCATACATGCAAATCCTTAAGTAGTGGTCTACTAAACCGCTGAAAGTCGGAGGCTGAAGTCTACTGAACCTCTCCAGCCTACGCTTCTCATCCTCGGGCATAGCTGGGACCATATAGTCCTGAACTGGAGCAACCGGCAGCCCCCGGTGTCTGAAAGCCCTGTATAACCTGCTCAGGTGTCCGGGCAGCTGGAGTTTGAGTGCCTCCCCCGGCCTGAGATGTAGTGGAAGTAGTAGACATAGAAACTGCCTGAGCCAATCTAGTACATACTGTCAAGATCTGAGCCAGGGTCTCCTGAAGACCCGGAATAACTATGGGCGCTATCGGTGTCTGAGCATGTCCCGCTGGAGTACTCGCGGCGTAAACCTGATCCTGAATAGTATAGGGATCCTCTGGTACTTTCCCGGCTACTGTGCGGGCTGGTCCCCTACCCCTACCACGTCCTCGACCGTGGCCTCGACCTCCCGTGGGTCCAGCTGGTGTCTGGTCACCCTGATCCGTAGCGCGTGTCCTCACCATCTGTGAGAGAATGAAACAACAGGAGTTTAGATTTCCAGAATCAATAGAATGGCACGACAGAGTTAAAGATAATGAGATTTTTTCGTAAGAGTTCTGTAGCCTCTCGAAGATAAGTACAGACAGCTCCGTACCGATCTGCAAGACTCTACTAAACCTGCTCATGACTGTTGAGTCCTATGTAACCTAGTGCTCGGATACCAACTTGTCACAACCCCAAATCCTAATTGGTCGTGATGGCGCCTATCATGGAACTAGGCTAGCCACTATAACGTAACTACACATTTATTTTAATATAATTTCTCAAAAATCATAATAATAAGCATAAAATATTCTAAGCCTTTAACAAAACACGATATAATCTAACAGTCTAAACTATTCCCCAGAACTGGAATCAACTGATCGCAAGCATCTAAGAATAAAACTAACACTGCTAATGTCATAATACACTGTCTTAGAAAAACATATTAAATACTAATGAAGGAAGGTAAATGGAGAAGCTGTGGACACTAGACAGGTACCTCGAAATCCCAAAGCTGACGATGAACGATCTCAGATTGCTACTGCTCAGAACCAGTACCTGGATCTGCACACAGAGGTGCAGGGAGTAATGATGAGTACGCCAACTCAGTAGTAATGAAAATAAATCAAGTCTGAAGTTAAGAAAACATACAGCACAAAACACCAATCCACATATAGTAAAATAAAGAGTATTAATACAGTATACATTTAATACATAAGTTGAAAACCAATTTCCGTAAAAAGAATCCTTTGAGAAAGTATAATTTCAAATATTTCTCAGTAAAATTCCCAAAATATCAGTATAAAAGATGAAATGAATCACAATCAAAACTAAAAAAAATACCATTATAAATCCGCCCCTCGGGCCAAATCATCACTCATAAATCAATCACTCAGCACCTGACAATCACTCAGTAACAGCCACTCAGCACCTCACAGTCACTCATGCCTCCCAATAACTCGTCAGTCACCACTCGACACTCGCACTCAGTAGGTACCTGCGCTCACTAGGGGGGTACAGACTCCGGAGGGGATCCTACAGCCCAAGCGCTACAAACAAGCCAAATCATGGCATCAATCACTCAGGCTCTCGGTCTCTCTCATATCATCAATATCCTCACAATATTTGCCCTCGTCCTCACTCAGTCAGACACTCTCAACATGCCACTCGGGCCATAAATAAACGGTGTTTGCGACCCAAAACAATATTTCATTTCAAGAAATAATATCAATAAACTCTGAGTGTCAAAAAAATTTATCAGGAAAGACTGAGTGAAAAATCATAATTTCTAAGTGAGGAATATCAGTTAAATAGGCCCCAAGGGGTTTAAGTCAGATCGTCACTAGGCCCCAAACGTGCCTTACAACCCAAATATATACAAACATAGTAATACTATAAAACATATGCTTGGAAAGTAGTTTCGCAACTCAATAGTTGCCTAAAAAGGAACAAATTTCCTAATTTCATATTCGTGTACACCCCACACTCGTCATCCAGTGTGTGCGTCACTCCAAAACAGTGAAAGGATATAAAGTGCGGGGTTTTATACCCTCATGACAGGATTTAAAGACATTACTTACTTCAAACTAGCCTGAAAAGCTACTCCGCAACACGTTTGCCCCTCGAATCAACTTCTGAATGCTCCAAATCTATCAGTTTCAGATTTTTAACATCAATATATGCTAGGGGAATGAAGCCCAATCGAAAAATATCAATTTTATGCACCAAACCCGAAATTAGCCAAAACCCGACCCCCGGGCCCACGTCTCGGAACTCGACAAACTTTATACCAAAATGATCCTAATCATCTCACGATTCCGCATATATAAAGAATGCTAAAATCGGAGTCCAAATGATCCCTCAAATCACCCCTAGAAGGTCTCTTAAACTCAAGCCCTAGTTTCCCCTTTTTCCACTGATTTTCCCTAATTAAACATTGTTAATTTATCCAAAATCACATATTTAACTCAAAAGTAGGAAGAAATCACTTACCTAATGTTGCTTGGTATCCCTCCTTGAGCTCTCCAAAATCGTCCAAGCCAAATGAAAGAAATGGGCCAAAACTCGCTTTTAAAACAACCTGCCCAGGCTTCATCGAGTTGTACCTTGCGCTGTGCAGGTTGTACATCCTATTATAATTTTCCCCTACTATACACCTTCTATTAAAACTCCCATAACTCCTTGTAGAAATATCCAAATGATAAACGGTTTCAAGATTTAGAAACTAGACTCGAAATATTTCATTTGATAGGTTGTACACCCTATAACCCTTTATATATTCCGAGATATGAGCTTCCAAAGTCGGCTCCATGCATTAGTAAATTCTGTGGAAGCTGCTTCACCAGCCATCTTCAATCGATCATAACTTTATGATCAAATGTCCAAATCATGAATTGGTTTAACTTCCTGGAAACTAGAATGCAAGGGCTACAAATTTTATGTTTTTCAAATTTTCAGATTCCCATATATTTTGATATAATGCCTCCAATATGAGCTCCCCGATGCACTAGTTGTTGTCCAAAAGTGCAACAGAAATTTCTGCATTTTCTTTTTTTTTTTTGGTCCGAGATTCATTTCGTTAACCTTCCGAAATCTACCCGAGGCCCTCGGGACCTTAACCAATTATACCAACATGTCCCAAAACATGATACGAACTCGCTCGAGGCCTCAAATCACATCAAACAACGTCGAAATCATGAATTGCACTCCAATTCAAGCTTAATGAACTTTAGAACTTGAAACTTCTACATTCGATGCCGAAACCTATCAAATCACGACCGATTGACCTCAAATTTTGCACACAAGTCATATTCGATATTTTGGACCTGCTCCAACTTTCGGAATTGGAATCCGACCCCGATATCAAAAAGTCAAACTCTCACTCAAACCTCCGAACCTCCGAATTCACTTTTGATCGCGCTCCCAAATCCAAAATCACCATACGGAGCTAATCCCAGACTTGGAATCTCAAACATACATCAATAACACCAAAATGCATGTCAACCCAAACTTATGAAATTTCTTCTACAATGCTAACTTCTATAATTTGCGCCGAAATGCTCCCGGGTCATCCAAAACCCGATCCGAACATACGCCCAAGTACGAAATCATCATACAAACCTTTTGGAACATTTGAATCCTGATTCCGAGGTCGTTTACGCAAAAATCCATTCCTAGTCAATTCTTCCAACTTAAGGCTCCCGAAATCAGTGTTTTCTTTCCAAATTTACTCCGAACATCCTGAAACTCAATTCCGACCATGCCTAAGAGTCATAATACCTGAAATGAAGCTGCTCACGGCCTCAAACTGCCGAACGACGCGTTAGAGCTCAAAACGATCGGTCGGGTCATTACATTCTCCCACACTTAAACATGCGTTCGTCCTCGAACGTGCTAAGAACTGCTCTTGAGTTGCCTGAAATCACTGTTTAACACTTCGTGCACCTAACTGTGCTATCATCACTCAGTTGAATACATTACCTTGATCAAATTTGAAGACATCCTCTTTTATCCGAACAATAAGCTCAGAATCCAGTTCCAACACCTGAAATTCTCTGCTAGGCCTGCTTCCAATATATAAACACTGTATCAACTACCGCATGAGGCACCAAAACATGACTGCATACCTTTGCTAAATTTAGCACCATACACCGCATATTTCATCATCCACCCATGATGACATTCCCTGAACCTTAATAGCCAAAATTCCATGAATCTGATGCTCCCAATGCACCTTATGATATATATAAACACACACACACATCCTGCTATAATGATGGCGATACCACCACAATGGAGGAGACGTGTAGAAATTTCTAACCAATTGCAGAGTTAACCAAACATTGAATCTTTACCCTTGACTAAAATCATCATCTCATTACGAACCAACTAATGGTAATTGTCATGTAATATAATTCACATAATCTTATCGCACTGATCCCTGATCCATAAATCTCGTCTCACCCAATATGAACTGCTCAGTCCCAGACATGACCATCAGTCTCACACGATGCCACAATGCGCCAATAGGCCAGAACTCGAACATGATACATAAGGAAATGACTTAGGAAGGGACTACACAACTCACATAACTAATATGAACTTTCCTCAGAAAATAGGAAGTAAAACACAAGAAAAATAATTATAGGGAACCGTACTCAATATCACACTGTTGCGGCGTGAAACCCGATCCAAATAATATACCCGTGGCAGCGTGCCACCCGATCCCGTCATAAAATTCACACAAGGAGATATACACGGAGATGAATTGCTCCCCATTAAAAATTATCGAATATCAGTCAAAGCACGCTAAGTGCATAATACCGTCCTGGGGAGACCGATAGAGCCATACATTACCAAACTCGAGCACAACTGAGATGCGATATATATACTCTGAATCTCAAGAGCTCTCCTGCCCACATAACCTCATCACTACACAGAGACTCAACACACATAGATTATCAAGCCATTTCACAACTCACACGGCACAATCATAATATTACATGTATTGGACGAAGACAGAACAACATCTGATATTCTAACGCCCCTCCTTGAGAAGCGTCATACTTTAATGAACACACCTAATTCACATGGAGCCCACAACCACATTGAATCCATTCACAACCCTCAAGCCGATTCCACTCACACTGAACTAGGCTAATAGCTTTACCTGGGTCCATAATAACCCACTTCCTCTCATAACACGCAAGAACAACCATCATAGCCGGGACAAACACCCCACAATCCACAACCAACTGAACCGAACGCCTTCCAGACATAGATTCTTGAATAATCAATATTGCACTCCCTTATACTTGGTCTATGTCTTCAATCAACCAGGTGACTACATTCAGACTTATACAATCTTCCCATGGTCACGCTCCCAAGACCTTTCACACGAGGTAACAAGTCTGCACATCCATACCACCGACCACACTAACACTGTAAAACAAATCAAGAACCCATAACCAGGATACAAAGCCTCTTTCACCAAACACCGATCTCAGGTGACACTGAAGACAACACTAGTTTACTCTAAACATTCAACTCACTGAAGATAATACCACTTTCCTTACTAATCTGAGCTCATGAAATACTTGTTAACACCGAACCACAATCGCGATTCTTGCTCCCTGTTACATACTGTTTACTGCACCTAACATGCCAATATGAGATAGCGCAAGAATCCACCATAACTCCTAAACTACTAATAGAGTGAACACCCCTTCATATAGAAAACCTTTTTTTTCTCACCTCAATTCAAGATAACTATAACAACACACGAGTGAATTCTCACAATCACCATACATACAAATCCTTAAGTAGTGGACTATACCACCATAAACCTTCCGGGATCCGCCTACATCTGACAAACCATAAACTTGAATGATTCTAAATAAAATTTATACGACGGTTGATAAGCCCCCAACACACCAGCACAAACCACATGCATAACTCAATAAACCCTCTCCACTCAACTCTTGGAACTCCGGGCATAGCCAGGGTCACGGTCTTAGCGTGACAATCAAGAATAGAATGACATAGGGATAACCAATACATGCCCAGTATCACATCAAAATCAACCATGCTGAGCAACAACAAGTCCACTCGGGTCTCCAGACCCCGAATAGATACCACACATGACCGATACACATGGTCTACAAAAATAATATCGCCCACCGGAGTCGACACATGAACAGACGTAGCTAAAGACTCACAGGGCATACTCAGAAACTGAGCAAAATATGAGGAAACATAAGAGTATGTGGAACCAGTGTCAAATAAAGCCAAAGAATCACTGTGACAGATAGAGATAATACATGTAATCACCGCATTAGAGGCCATATCATCAGGCCTAGCTGGGAGTGCATAGATATGTGGTTGACCTCCACCTGCTCGACCTCCCCCTCTAGGGTGGCCTCTAGCTGCCTGACCACTACCCCTGGCTGCCTGGGCAGGTGAAGTGATTGGGACCGATGTCGAGGGTTGAACCCTCTGTTGAGAGAAACTACCAGAACGACAAGGGCACTGCCTTCACATATGTCCAAGCTCTCCATACTCAAAACAACTACCTAGAGCTGGAGATTGGGACTGAAGGGAATCCCTGCTACCAGGATAGCTACCGGATGAACCATGCATAGAAGAACCCTGGAATGATGATGATCTGGAGGAACTCTGAGCTGGAAGGGAACTAAAGGATGTACGTCCCTAATAAGAGCTGCGGGGACCCTGCTCCAAAGATGCGCCACTATAAGCTGGGCGAACTGGTTGAGGAGGTCTAAATAAGCAACCTCTGTTATGGTGAAATTTCCCCTTGGAAGGGGCACCACTGAAGCTACCTGATCCCCGAGGCCTCTTGGCCTCCCTCTCCTCTCATTTCTGTCTACGAACCGACTCAATATCCCGAGAAATGTCAACAACCTGCTCGAATGTGGCTCAAGACACCCTCTCCCTGGTCATCAAAATACGGAGCTGGTAAGTGAGGCCATATAAAAATCTCCTAATCCTCTCCCTATCAGTAGGGACTAACTCAGAAGCATGCCGAGCCAACTCAGAAAACTGCATCTCATACTGTGTAACTGACAGCTCCCCCTGGCGCAGCTGCTCAAACTGTCTGCTCTGCTCCTCCCTGTGGGACCGAGGAACAGACTTCTCTAGAAAGATCGTGGAGAATTGCTGCCATGTGAGGGTGCTGAACCAACCGGCCTACACCTCTCAAATGCCTCCCACCAACTGAAAGCAGCACCAACAAACTGAAATGTAGCAAACGAGACCCCACTGGTCTCCAGAATCCCAGCAGTACGGAGTATCCTCTGACACTTATCCAGAAAACCTTGGGCATCCTTTCCTTCTGCGCCGCTGAAAGTCGGAGGCTGAAGTCTACTGAACCTCTCCAGCATGCGCTGCTCATCCTCGGGCATAAATGGGACCACATAGTCCTGAAATGGAGCAACCGGCTGGGCTGGGACTGCCCCTTGTGTCTGAAAGCCCTGTACAACCTGCTCAGGTGTTCGGGCAGTGGAGTCAGAGGTCCTCCCCCGGCCTGATGTAGCGGCAGTAGTAGACATAGAAACAGCCTGAGCCAAACTAGTACATACTGTCAAGATCTGAGCCAGGGTCTCCTGAAGACCCGGAATAACTATGGGCACTGCCAGTGTTTGAGCCTGTCCCACTAGAGTACCCACGGCAGGAACCTGATACTGAATAGTAGGGGGATCTGTTGGTCCCCTA
Source organism: Nicotiana knightiana (assembly GCA_005239525.1). NCBI lineage: Eukaryota > Viridiplantae > Streptophyta > Magnoliopsida > Solanales > Solanaceae > Nicotiana > Nicotiana knightiana. The sequence goes on from ML378887.1 coordinate 41,650, forward strand.
CCTCTACCACGTCCTCGACCTCGACCTCTCATGGGTCCAGCTGGTGTCGGGTCACCCTGATCCGTAGCGCGTGACCTCACCATCTATGAGAGAATAAAACAACAGGAGTTTAGATTTCCAGAATCAGTAGAACGGAACGACAATGCTCAAGATAATGAGATATTTTCCTAAGAGTTCTGTAGCATCTAGAAGATAAGAACAGACGTCTCCAAACCGATCCGAAAGACTCTACTAAACCTGCTCATGACCGTTGAGTCCTATGTAACCTAGTGCTCTGATACCAACTTGTCACGACCCCAAATCGTAACTGGTCGTGATGGCGCCTATCGTGGAACTAGGCTAGTAACTACACATTTATATTAATATAATTTCTCAAAAATCATAATAATAAGCATAAAATATTGTAAGCCTTTAACAAAGCATGATATAATCTAACAGTCTAAACTATTCCACAGAATTGGAGTCAACTGCTCACGAGCATCTAAGAATAATACTAACACTGCTAATGTCATAATACACTATCTCAGAACAAAATACTAAATACTAATGAAGGAATGGAAATAGAGAAGCTGTGGACGCTGGAAAGCTACCTCAAAATCCCAAAGCTGACGATGAATGATCTCATTTGGCTACTGCTCAGAACCAGTACCTGGATGTGCACACAGAGGTGCAGGGAGTAATGATGAGTACGCCAACTCAGTAGTAATGAAAATAAATCAAGTCCGAAGATAAGAAAACACACATCACAAAACACCAATCCACATATAGTAAGATACAAAGTATTAATACAATAGACATTTAATACATAAGTTGAAAACCAATTTCCGCAAAAAGAATCCTTTGAGCAAGTATAATTTCCAGTATTTCTTAGTAAAATTTCCAAAATATCAATATAAAAGATGAAATGAATCATAATCAAAACTCAACAAAATACCATTATAAATCCGCCCCTCGGGCCAAATCATCACTCGTAAATCAGTCACTCAGCACCTCACGATCACTCAGTAACAATCACTCAGCACCTCACAGTCACTCATCCCTCCCAATCACTCGTCACTCAGCACTCACACTCAGTAGGTACCTGCGGTCACTGGGAGTGTACAGACTCCGGAGGGGCTCCTACACCCAAGTCCTACAAACAAGCCAAATCATGGCATCAATCACTTAGGCTCTTGGCCTCTCTCATGTCATCAATATCCTCACAATATTGGCCCTCGACCTCACTTAGTCAGACACTCTCAACATGCCACTCGGCCCATAAATAAACGGGGTTCTCAACCCAAAACAGTATTTCATTTCAAGAAATAATATCAATAAACTCTGAGTGTCAAAACAATTTATCAAGAAAGACTGAGTGAAAATTCATAATTTCTAAGTGAGGAATATCAGGAAAATAGGCCCCAAGGGGTTAAGACAGATCGACACTAGGCCCCAAACGTGGCTTACAACCAAAATATATACGAACGTAGTAATACCATAAAACATATGCTTGGAGAGTGGTTTCGCAACTCAATAGTTTCCTAAAAAGGAACAAATTTCCGAATTTCCAATTCGTGCATGCCCCACACTCGTCATCCAGTGTGTGCTTGATGTTTTAGACTTCAATACCACACAAGAATATAGGTTAGTTTGTGTGGTACCCAATTTTCTGAGTGTTGTCTCTCTAGAAGAACCTGGTTCTTCTTGGTGTTCCAACTACTACTGTTGCGGAATAATAAAAAGCAGTAAAATAAAAACACAGATATTTTTATGTGGAAAACACCTGGCTCAAAAGGTGAAAAAACCATGACCTACTCCTCAGTAGGATTTTCTCAACTCTTCACTAAAAACTCTGAGCCAAACGGACTTACAAAATAAACTCTTTTGTAATCCTAAGGATTAACTCCAATCCCTTTATAGTAACTAGCCCATAGCTAATTCTACACACCTCAAGTTACCTCTAACTTGATCAATACGTACCTATTACCCTTAAAATCATCACTCGTAAATCAATCACTTAGCACCTCATAATCACTCAGTAACAGCCACTCAGCACCTCACAGTCACTCATGCCTCCCAATAACTCGTCACTCACCACTCGACACTCGCACTCAGTAGGTACCTGTGCTCACTGGGGGTGTACAGACTCCGGAGGGGCTCCTACAGCCCAAGCGCTACAAACAAGCCAAATCATGGCATCAATCACTCATGCTCTCGGTCTCTCTCATATCATCAATATCATCACAATATTGGCCCTCGACCTCACTCAGTCAGATACTCTCGACATGCCACTCGGGCCATAAATAAACGGTGTTCGCGACCGAAAACAGTATTTCATTTCAAGAAATAATGTCAATAAACTCTGAGTGTCAAAAAAATTTATTAGGAAATATTGAGTGAAAAATCATAATGTCTAAGTGATGAATATCAAGAAAATAGGCCCCAAGGGGTTTAAGAAAGATCGTCACTAGGCCCCAAACGTGGCTTACAACCCAAATATATACAAACATAGTAATACTATAAACATATGCTTGGAAAGTGGTTTCGAAACTCAATAGTTGCCTAAAAAGAAACAAATTTCCGAATTTCATATTCGTGCATGCCCCACACTCGTCATCCAGTGCATCCGTCACTCCAAAATAGTGAAAATATATAAAGTCCGGGGTTTCATACCCTCAGGACAGGATTTAAAGACATTACTTACCTCAAACTAGCCCGAAAAGCTACTCCGCAACACGTTTGCCCCTCGAATCAACTTTTGAATGCTCCAAATCTATCAAGTTCAGATTTTTCACATCAAAATATGCTAGGGGAATGAAGCCCAATCGAAAATTATCAACTTTATGCGCAAAACCCGAAATTAGCCAAAACTCGACCCCTGGGCCAACGTCTCAGAACTCGACAAACTTTATACCAAAATGATCCTCATCATCTCACGATTCCTTACATATCAAGAACGCTGAAATCGGAGTCCAAATGACCCCTCATATCACCCCTATAAGGTCTCTTAAACTCAAGCCCTAGTTTCCCTTTTTTCCACTGATTTTCCCTAATTAAACACTGTTAATTCGATCCTTAATCACATATTTAACTCAAAAATAGGAAGAAATCACTTACCTAGTGTTGCTTGGTGAAAATCCCTCCTTGAGCTCTCCAAAATCGTCCAAGCCAAATGAAAGAAATGAAAGAAATGGGCCAAAACTCGCTTTTAAAACAATCTGCCCACGCTTCATCGAGTTGTACCTTGCCCTGTGCAGGTTGTACATCCTATTATAATTTTCCCTTACTATACACCTTCTATTAAAACGCCCATAACTCCTTGTATAAATATCCAAATGACAAACAGTTTGATGATTAAGAAACTAGACTCGAAGATCTTTCATTTGATAGGTTGTACACCATATAACTCTTTAAATATTCTGAGATATGAGCTTCTAAAGTCGGCTCCATGCATCAGTAAATTCTGTCGAAATTGCTTCACCAACCATCTTCAATCGATTATAACTTTCTGATCAAATGTCCAAATCATGAATGGTTTAACTTTCTGGAAACTAGAATGAAAGGGCTACAGCTTTTTGTTTTCAAATTTTCATATTCCTTATATATTTTAATATATATGCCTCCAATATCAGCTCCCCGATGCACTAGTTGCTATCTAAAAATTTTAAAGCAAACATTTCTGTATATTTTTTTTTGGCCGAAATTCATTTTGTTAACCTTCCGAAATCTACCCGAGGCCCTCGAGACCTTAACCAATTATACCAACATGTCCCAAAACATGATACGAACTCGCTCGAGGCCTCAAATCACATCAAACAACGCCGAAATCATGAATCGCACCCCAATTCAAGCTTAATGAACTTTAGAACTTGAAACTTCTACATTCGATTCCGAAACCTATCAAATCACGTTCAATTGACCTAAAATTTCGCACCCAAGTTATATTCGACATTATTGACCTGCTCCAACTTTCGGAATTGGAATCCGACCCCGATATCAAAAAGTCAAACTCTCGGTTAAACTTCTCAAATACCTTCAAATTTCTATCTTTAGCCAAATGACTTCAAAAATGACCTACGAACCTCCGAATTCACTTCCGATCGCGCTCCAACTCCAGAATCACCATACGGAGCTAATCCCAGACTCGGAATCCCAAACGGACATCAATTATACTGAAATGCACTTTAACCCAAACTTATGAAATTTCTTCTAAAATGCTAACTTCTACAATTTGCACCGAAATGCTCCCAGGTCATCAAAAACCAGATCCGATCATATGCCCAAGTCCGAAATCATCATACAAACCTGATGGAACCTTCGAATCCTAATTCTGAGGTCGTTTACTCAAAAATCTAATTCTAGTCAATTCTTCCAACTTAAGGCTCCCGAAATGAGAGTTTTATTTCCAAATTGACTCCGAACTTCCTGAAACTCAATTCCGAACATGCCTAAGAGTCATAATACCTTAAATGAAGCTGCTCACGGCCTCAAACTGCCAAACGACACGTTAGAGCTCAAAACAACCGGTCGGGTCGTTACAATTACTTGCCCTAATTGGACTATTAGTTTGATTTAGGGAGTTAATTGACTCATATATGGTCAGTAATTGATTAACTTAGCTTATTTGAATCCCAATTTGAGTCGTTAAGGGATTTTCCCCAATTTAAGGGGTCCTTTCCGGATCCTTTTGTGTGAATTGATTGAGTTAATTCCTCAATTAACTAATTGATTATATTGTTTTATGAAGTCTGATTTATTCTTTACCTTAATTGTTTTAATTTGATAAGTGCTTTATAAACCCCACTCTGATTTTTCTTCGAGACACGAACTCATTAAAAAATAAACACGCACACACACACAAAAAAAAAACTCTTGCTCTTATTCAAACCTTTCAGTTACTTGTGTTTGCAACACTGTCTAGCCGGCTAAAACCCAAGGCTAGACTATTGGGTTCTGCATCCTTTAACCTTCATATTTGCTATTTTAACCGGTATGTCTCTCCTCCTATCATCATTCATTATGCTATGAAGTTTAAACCTATGTGCTTTCCTGTCTATTGCTCTACTTTTGTGTAGTTAAGTCCATGTATTTCCTGTGTATTGATTTAAATTAACATGACTACTTCTGTTTTTCCTGTTGATTTTAATTAGCAATAACTACTTCCGTGTAATTAAACTTCTATCTTTCCTGTTTGTTGATCTTAATTAGTATAACTACTTATGTGTAGTTAAATTTTGTCTTTCTTGTTTATTGATCCTAACCAGCATGTCTATCTCTCTCATTAGGTCTTATTCAGTATGTTATGTAATTTTTCAGTCAACCTGCCTTTGCCTGATTTATGTCTCTGTTAATTAGCTTGCCTCAACTCTCATGAAATTGTCTTGTCCAGCATGTCAATATGGTCCATACATTCTAGCATGTTCTTATTTGATTCAGGATACTTATCCACTTGTTTCTCAACTAGCATACCTTCATGTTTGTCCTGTTTTATGTGTTCCTGACTTCTATGCCCCTAACCCCTGCTACCTTTCTCTGTGTAGTTGTCTGATCTTTATTCTGACCCCAGAATGCTATATGATCACCTAATGATAAACTAAGTCAATCCTAGGCAATGTGAAATCTTGTTTAAAGTAACTGTGATCCTGTTCTGTCTATTTGTTTGACTGCTGGAATCTTTGTTTGAACTCAAAGTGCTGAAATGACTCTGTTTGTTCCTATTTATTTCTAAAAACCAAGCTATTTTCTTAAAACTATCTCCTATTTTTTATGTACTATTTTCAACTCCTATTCTTAGACTTCTAGGGTCCTGCCCCTCCAGTGTGAGTACTTCCTAGGAGTCCATGAGACTCCTCTGAACTCTGACACACTGGAGTTGGCTTTTTCCACACTTGTTCACAAAATTATTTCTTTAAAAGGGTTTCTGGTGTAAGCATTGCCTGGGGTCATTGAGGCCCTTGGGAACTTTGACGCACCAGAAGACCATTATGTGTATTAGGAGATACTGGCACACTCCAGATTTGGTTGAAGGGATGGATTTCCAGGTTTACTGTTGGGCCTATCCAGGCTCCCAATAGCATAGTAATTTCATTATGTAATTAATTTGTATCTGGTCTGTCATAATAATTCTTGTAAAAATAGATATTGGAGTTATTAGTAAAACTGGGAGGGACTTCTATATATAAATTTGTGGGGATCAGGTAGAAATCATGCCCATAGAATTGTTATGATCATCTATATGCATTAGAAACCATGTCTATAGGGCTTGTCTCATTCTTTGAAATCCTGTATTTCACATTTGCATTACAAATCCTGCTTCTAGGTCATTTACCAATTCTGCATTAATAATCATGTTCTCAAACCATCATGTGTGCATTAGAAATTACGTCCCTAGGAATTCCCTTGTTGAATTTGCTTGAAAACTGGCTAATAACTTTATTGCCTACATATCATGCTTATAGGAAGAACATATAAAAATCAGTTTCATCACTTAGTCGTCATGCCTATAGGAATAAGTATAAAAACATACCTGTAGGTTGATTAATAACTATGTCTATAGGATCCTACCCAGTTATCACCTAGGAAGACCTGTAGGTTGATTAAAGTTCTGAAGATTAAAATTGTGTTTGTTTGACTACCTACAAACTGCCCAGATCCAGTAGGTAATAAAATCAGTAGGCAAACTAATTATGTATTCATCGCCCCGTCTTAATAAAATGCAGCATATTATGCTTTGTGCTCATCTAGATATCCTGCTATAGGTTTTAAATCGTTTAAAACTGTTGTTTGAGATGTGCAATTGTTCGTTTACTTGTGCAGGTAAATCTGATCCCTTTAATTGTTCCTTATGTGATAGTAAAACTTGCTTTTGTTTGACACCTAGTTTTCTCCTTTTAATCACCATAGCTGAGTATAGAACCACCTTAAATAGAGGCCCTAAGCACCTCCCGGGCCATAGGTAAAGGACGGGTAATGCACGCATAGGGTACGTGATGCGAGACTAAATTGCATAGTTTAACATGTGATATACCTTACATTTGAGGTGCATTAATGATAAAAATACACTTGTTATGTGCTTAATGGAGTTTATTTCATGTGTAGGTGAATTGGAGATGGAAACGGAGCTAAAGGGATACAAATACGTCGAAAAATACGCAAAAGGAGACACCCGGGCGATAGCTGGGCGACAGAGCTATGCAGCCTGACCCTACCTGGAGTTAGCCAGGCCTTAGAGCTGAAATGCCAGCCCTACCCTGGTGTTAGCCAGGCGTTAGGGCTGAAACGCCGGCCCTAGCCTGGCGTCAGCCAAGCCTTTGAGTCCAAACGCCCGGGGTTCCCAGTTCGGCCAAATCTGAGTTCTGACGAGTTTAAGTATTTCCCGGTTGAAATAGAAGTCTCCTACACGGTTAGGGTTTGCCCTAAACATATAAATAGATTCCTAAAACACAACTACACATAGATTCGAAGAGATTAGAGAGGATACAGACGGAAAAACATCGATTTGTACAGATTTTCTATGCTATTTTAGTTGTGTTAGATTAATGGACTTTTCCTGACGATGGATCTCCTAGACAGTTTTCTTGAAGTAAGTAAGTCTAAAGAAAATAACAAAAAGATTTTTTGTTTTAGGTAGTGTAGTAATTCCCCCTTGGTTTTTCTTTGGACCACAGTTCTTTTCTAAGGGTTTTTAATTGAACCGGGTGTAGGTAGTTTTTAATTTTTAGGAGTAGGAATCATATGGTTAAGAGATTAATAGGAGAAATATCTCGAAACGTGTTAATGCCTTGAGAATAGTCAATACTTTGTGTCACACCTCCTTTTTCCGACAAGGGTGGGATATGGGAGTTTTTTCCAATTTAAGTGACATTATTCGGATTTGGGATTTATTTATTAGTTTCAGAGTCGCCACCCGGATTTTTTACGGCGTTCCGGGACACCATTTATTTATTGAAATCCCAAATCGAGGAAATTTTGACTCTGTTTAAAATGTCTGCGACCAGAAATCCGAGTAAGGAATTCTGTTAACCCGGGAGAAGGTGTTAGGCACTCCCGAATTCCGTGGTTCTAGCACGGTCGCTTAACTATTATTATTTAGCCTAAATTGTCTGATTATTTACATTTTTTTTGCCTATTGTGATTTTAGCCTTTTTCACTTTTTAGCCGCTTTTAATATTTATGGACTTATCTTGAAAACAAGTCACGATGGTGTGCACTTGTCATTTTTAGACACATTATAATTACGCCACATGAAATGCACCCGTAATTACAACATGTGATTTTTATTATAATTTGAAGTTGAAGACGGGGACATGAGTTGTCGCTCCCGAGTGTTGGTTAGGGTAGATTTGGTATAATATTTGATTTTTTATCAAAATTTCGAACTAAAGGTATTCATTCTACCTAGAAGATCTCCTAAAACGATATTCATTGCTCTAAGAGAACATCTTATGGGCTATGGCCTCATCTAGCCCCGTTTTATCACATTAGGCCATCCTAAGTCAGCTCTCCTTGTAATAGGACTACTAGTTCTGAAATGAATTTGTTTTTAGCCAACGATGGCAAATGTGGGAATCAGAACGTCCCTTGTTCGTTCAGATATATACACTTATGAAACTCAAATATCTAAATATGTTACTTGTTAATTCTGATACGAATGGGCAAGATGAAATCACTCTACTTCTTCTAGAATTTTATGAGTTCTAACAAAGATCATACCCCAGGCGGTTTTATTAATTTTGAAACAGTAATCCTTACCAATTCTAAACAACCTAATCTCACGCATCTAAAGGATTAAAGTTCACACATATGTATACATTGATTTTTTCAAATTTAAGAGACACAAGATAAACTGAAGATAATCTACTGATTCTATTCATGTTGAAACTCTACTAAATTTGAAATAACCATTTTTCCCAAAATCCAAACGGTGTGTTTATACAGATTTTACATACGTTCTTTTGTCTAATATCATTGCAGAACAGACAAAAATGTAAACTCGAAATTTCAGGATTATGAATAAAACTGAAATTAAGCGTATAGTCCAGTCTTAAATTACATTACAATGAAAGATAAAGAAATACAGGGGGATTATAACTTGACTGCCGCTATACACTTTCCAGAATGAAAGAAACTAAAAATAAGATTCTAACTAATTTGCTGACTCGAAACTCCCTTGAGGCCTTACGTTCGAGCCTTCTCTTTGTAATCTGTAGAACACCCCAATATAATTTAGGTGTTGTGCAACTACCAAAACCAAACTGACCATGAAGAGGTCAGTTTTAATCCTTATATTGCGTGTGTTTAAACCATACTATCTGACAGAATTATTTATGCGCTTTCTTAGTGAATATGATCATAAAAGGATCAAATCAACTCCGGAATGTCATTTTCATACTTTGGACCTTCAGTCCATATTAATTCCTTGACTTGGTTATGTAGGCATTTTAAGAGGATAAATCTGATCATAATAAAGGATTCAGATTCTTTCCTCTAAGGAGCCTTTGATTATCCACTTTATATCCGTAAAGGGTAATTTTCAGCACCCTAGGCTACTGTTTAGGCACTACCTAGGGGTGAATTTGACTATTAAAGAGTCAAATCCATCTACCCAAGTGCTAAAACTAACATAATTCTAAACTCTATAGGAACTTTGCTTATCTAGGCATTTTTAGAGAATGAATCTGGACATTTAAAGAGTCCAGATTCCTTATTCCAAAGCCCTTTTCGATCACCTATTTTATACCGTTAAGAGGGTGACTTTCAGCAACTAAACTATTGTTTAAGCACCTGATATGGGGTGAATTTGACCATTATAGAGGGTCAAATTCATCTACCCTAGTGTTGTTTCGTAACAGTATCTAGATATCTAAAACCTGGAATAAACTAGTATTTCAGCATCTTTGTGGGATGAACTTAACCATGAGAGGTTAAGTTCATTACCCTTTGATGCTATTTTCTAACATAAACATTGATTGCACAGATATATAACTGGCAGTTTTAAGATGAAACAGATTTATGTAAAATTCAGAGATTAGAATCTAAACAAACATAACGTGTTACTCTATATATATCCACATAAGTTTATACAGAAATAGCTCTAAGCAAATAAAAATGCAGATTCATGGGGGAAAGACAACAGATTTCAGATCTTCATATTTCATATATAAAGAAAAACTCAGTTTTACATACCTTTAAGAGTAAGATAACAACAGAAAGTCCTGACCAAATAAAGGTCAGGCAGATAGAAATCAGCAAAAAAA
>ML378889.1:0-27033 GCA_005239525.1 Nicotiana knightiana
GCAGAAAATTTTTTCTTCGCGAGCGCGTGGGAGCTTCCACGATCGCAGTGAAGAAAGAGGAATGGGTAGACATTTTTTAAGTTCTAATTTCGGGGGTTCTTGGCCATAACTTATTTTTCCATTAGAGAGCTCGGGGGAAGGATATTTTGGATGAGACTTTTAGTGGGATTCTTGGATAGACTTGTAAGGGAATGAGGATTCTAGGTTTTTGATTTTATCGAATTCCGAGACGTGGGCCCAGGGCTCGGGTTTGGCCAATTTCGGAAATTGTGCTTTAAATTTATATATTTCAATTGGGTTTTGTTCTGTTAGTGTATATTGATGATGTTAATTTAGTTTTGGTTAGATTCGGAGCATTTGGGAGCGAATTCGAGGGGCAAGAGCATCGTAGAGTAGCTTTTGGGTTGTTTTGAGGTAAGTAACGATAATAACTCTATACCTGAGGATACGAAACCTCAATATTTGATATTGTTTTTGTAAATGAGGTGACGCACATGCTAGGTGACGAGCGTGGGGGCATGCACCGATAGTGATTGTTCCCTGATCCGTCCCGTAGCGACTATTATGCTGCGTATTCAATTTGAAAACCTTGCAATATCTTGTATTTTAGAAATTTATACTTGTTTATGGGCTGTGAGCCATGTTTGGGGCATTGTGCCGACCTGTTTAGACCCTCTGAGGTATTTTTACACTATTCTACCACTATCATGATAGAACAGATCTATGAACTCAATCATGTTTACCACTTGTTGTTATTTTCACTGTTATTGTCACGCCCCAAAATCAAGGTACGCGACCGACACTCAACCGGGTGACCCCAGTCAAGCGAACCTGACTTGCCTTTCCTATCCCACGCTTTACCCCGTGATTTCAATATACATCATTCACGTGTAATAGCCATTTATAACTTAAGCATAAACTTACAACTTGAATTCATTTCCACTTTTTATCATTAACAACATATGGTACTAAATACTTACAAAATAGATTCAACATTTACCAACATGGATCACGATTCCGAAACGTACCATTACTTACCCAAAATACATACGTACACTAACTATATTGTGTCTACGGAGCCTTTAAGAGTACTAGGAAATATACAATACTTGCCGGCAACAAGGCCCCGGCTATACCTTACAATACATAACATACTCCAAAGGGAGATGGCATGTACTACACATGGCCCCTAGAGGAAGTGGGGCTCACCAGTACAACTGAAAAGGATGAGGAGAAGGCACCACTAACGACAAGCTGAGCTACCTGCTATGGACCCACCTACATCCTTATAAAAGATGTAGCACCCCCGGGAAAAAAGACGTTAGTACTCTGGAATAGTATTAGTATGTATGAACAAACTTTACTCTAAGAAAGATCAGCAATGCACAGATAAGAGACAGTAATAGAATCAGCAAGCATTGCATAGAACAGAAACAATCAAAATCACAAGATCCACAGATTCCCTTTTTCCTTTCCAACAACACCGTACTCACAGAGAATTTCACCATAAGGACACAATCTCAGTACAACCAATCACCCATACGATATCAAGTCACAACAAATCATTGCCCAAAACACGAGTCAAAATAAGACATTTCAACAATCAGTGTAGTATGTCTGAATCAACCACAAATTCCTGTTTATCATATCATTTCACAGCTCTTAGCAAATCATATTCACATACTTGGCTTCGCTAACAATCTTTCATACCGACACCTTAGGGTACTTAAACAACCTTACATATGGCAAAACATTCCCAAGTAAATCACCTTCCCACAATTCCAAATAGAAAATACATGAATTTCAGCTAGACAGTCAGAGAGTAGGGCATCATGCCTCAACATATTTAGAACACCCAATTTGCACATACTCAGACAATTAACACGGAAAAAATAAAACAATACACAAACAAGAGACAGTAATAGAACAAATCAACTAATGCATGTGTAAAGAAGCAACCAAAATCAACAAGTTTTACAATCTCTCCTTTTCCCCTTTCAACATCACCATATTCAAGAGTTCCCCAGATTTTCATTTTGATAGTGATAACGATCACATTTAATCCTTATTACCTCGGCCACCCCTATCTCCATAACCCATCAACCTTATTAGTTCGTGTTGCGGCTCGCAACCCAACCCCGCCTGACAATTTAAATTCACAACAACAACCACAAATAATTACATCACAAGAATCATCATTTCAAGGAATACAAGTTCATATCAACAATTTATTTATTTGGGCCCAAGGCACCATAACTCTCATCAAGTAGTAATTCATGTACACGGTGTTTCCATAATCATTCAACTCATTTACATCATTTCACAATACCCTTTTTCCTTACTTTCCACACACGACTTTTAGCCATTTTACACATTCCCAAGTTTGGGCACATCATCAATCTTTTATTCATTATACATCCTTTCATATCGATACCCTTTAGCATTTCACGAGCTTTGCACAGAATGAAATAGGCACATCACAACAGTTTTCATAACTTCACATAGCACGGTAGCATGACAGTCAACTAGGACAATCAGAGAATAGAATCTTACGTCTCACCACGTTTGAACAATCAATTCACATATTTCCAAACGAGGTACACATACCGTATACTCGGACCTAACAAGAGGATTCTACAAAGGTTAAAGTCAGCCATACATACCTGGGGTCAAAATCCCTTTTTAACTTTTACTCACAAATCACTGAACCGACTAGTACTGTCAATCTAGTTCACAATAAAACATATTCAACTCAGAATTGGAAATCATGCATACAATTTGAACTCTTTTAAGCATTTTGTCGAATGCTATTTGACCCCATTAGATTACCACCCCTTCTTTGTGAACTTTACCCCAGCCCACTTCCTCTTACTAGATTATGGACATTAATGATCATGCATGCAAGGTACAAACTTATATTTTCAAGAATCAATTCATGAGAGTCCCTTTTTTGTTTAAAACCTGAAAACTAATGAAAAGGTGTTGGGGATCCTTACATATTAGAATGAAGGACAAGATGAATACTCAAAATTTCCAGGCCTGAGTGACTTTGAAAATTCAATTGGTAAAGATGAAGCTTTCTCTCTCAATAACCCTCTCTCTAATTTTTTTTAAAAAAATATTAAAAAATGAAGGGGATGGGTATTTTAATGAACTGGGGTCTGGTTTTAAAGTTAGAAAAATAGGAGCCCGACATAGGAATGCGGCCATGAATGCGATCACATTCCTGACATGCGGTCCGCAGATCCGACCGCATAATGGCCCTCAATATGGGCCAAAATCCAAAACACACTGCCCAGGTATGCAACCATTGTGCGGTCCGCATACACGTTATGCGATCGCACAATGTGTCGCATAATTTCCCTCGCAAAATCAAAGCCAACAATACGACATCTTATGCGGTCCACAGAACTGGAATACGATCGCATTTTGGGCCGCATAGTTGACCTCGAAGGGCGCAGTGATCTTCCCAGGTATGCGACCATTATGCGGTCCGCATACATGTTATGCGATCACATAGTGCGTCGCATAACGTCCACTTTCTGGAAAATTTTATTCTTTCAGTCCCAGAGTACTTTTTACTCAATTTAGGTCCGTTTTAAAATTTTCACAATTAAAACAACTCGGGGACTCATTCGGGCATTATTTTAAACAAGAAAATTTTACGGGACTTTACATCCTCCCTCCCTTAAAAATCATTCCTCCTCGAACGAGGATTTTGGAAATCAATTAGATTTGAAAGCATGATATGCAACTTCCAGATTTTCACTAACTCCAATATTTTAGAAAATTTCGCAAGAGTTCCCTTTGTAATTAGACCTATCTACCTGTCAGAGAGCCCCCGAAACACATTTCCACGAACCATTACACAGTTTTAATCACCCAATAACACACACACGACGTTGTTACCTTAACAATTTGCAAATATTAAATCATTTCGTCAACTACACATTTGCACATGATTCACATTCTTGCACATAACTTGATCATTTTAATGAGTCCCATACAACCCAATCACCTCAATACAACATATTCATTTCAATTAATTATTACCAACCTACACTACTATTATTCACTTGCCTAACAAATACGTTCCACAAAACTTTCATTTACCTCAAGGGTTGCACAATACCCAAATAGAACTGCGGGTTCAGTTTTAGCACACATTGGAAAATTACAACAATAAGGCAATCAGGGGAAGATGGGGTGCTTTTGCACAGAACCGAACACAAAATATAATTTTCATAGAGATGAAAGTTCTGACGAACACTACAGTTCAGACAGTTCTGACGAGCACTATAGTTAGAGATGACGGGTCTTTACAGTTATCACACTACTTTGAAACTCTGAGAGGTATTTTGGGCTGAGTCCCGTGAGTTGAGATGAATTGCCCGAGTGGTTTGTGAGGATGACCGAGTCAGGCCGAGAGCCGAGTAAATGAGGATAGTTATGGATCAGGTTGCACGCTGCAATAATATATATATTATATATGGATCGGGCTGCAACATAGATTATGTATGGGTCGGGCTGCACGCCGCAGCAATATATGTTATATATGGACCGGGTTGCACGCTGCAGCAATATACATACTGGATAGCGATGCACGCCGCAACAAATATAGCGATTGGGTTGTAGGAGCCCCTCCGGAGTCTGTACATCCCTAGTGGGCGCAGTCGACTATTATATGGTTCGGGTTAAACGCCACAACGTATGTTATAAGGATCGGGCTGCACGTCACATCAGTATAGATATATATGTGTTGGATCGGGCTTCCCACCGCATCACCCGTGTGTATTCATGGAACTTTCTGAGTACGAGTGTTTGGTGTGAGCATGAGATACTGATAATTGAGTCACGAGTGACTGAGAGGCTTGCCCGAAGGGCTTGTATTTTATTAAAATGTTGTTTCCACTCTTCTTTACACTGAGCCTCTAATGATAAATGTTGAATTAATATTTTTATAAGAGATTTTTAAATGGAAACTGGAGTTTTATGAAATATTCAGAAGCTAGATTCCCGACTTGATTCATTTCTTTCCACTGTTACTCATTATATGGATTTACATGATTTATAAATGATCGTCACTACACTCAAGTTTATAGTAACTTTGATTACTTACTGAGTTGGCATACTCACATACCCCCCTGTACCTCTGTGTGTAGATCCAGGTACCAGACCATCTCACTAGTTGATTACCGGACGTGCTTGGAGTTGTTCGAGGATCGAGGTAGCTGCTCAGCGTCCCCAGCTCACCTCATTTCCTTTCCTCGATTCATAGCTTTTGTCTTTTATACTTCAGGATTTTGTAGTAGCAAGTGTTCTTATTGTACATTGTATTTACAGTCTTAGATTCTCGTGAATGTTGACTCCGGGTTTTGGGGAAGTGTATAAGTTATTCATCTCATTTTTCTATTTTAAAATCTGATAATTTTGGGAAATTATGAAAATATTTTGATAGTCAGTAATGGTTGGCTCGGATAATTCCATGATAGGCGCCATAACGGCCGGCTTAGGTTTTGGGGTCGTGACAAGTTGGTGTCATAGCCTAGGTTACATAGGACTCAACAGTCATAAGCAGGTTTAGTAGAGTCTTGCGGATCGGTACGAAGACGTTTGTACTTATCTTCGAGAGGCTGCAGAACCCTTATGAACAATCTCATTTATTTTGAATTATGTCGTGCCATTTTATTGATTCTGGAAATCTAAACTTTTGTTGTTTCATTCTCTCACAGATGGAGAGGACTCGCGCTATCGATGAGGGTGATCAGCCACCTGTTAGAATGGCAAGAAGTCGAGTCCGTGGTTGAGGCCATAGTAGAGGTAGGGGCTAGCCCGTGCAGCAGGCAAGGCAGTACCGGTTGATCCCCCTACTATTCAGATCAGGTTCCCACCGCATATGCTCTAACAGGACAGGCTCAGGCACCGGCAGTGCCTACTATTATTCCGGGTCTTCAGGAGACCATGGCTTAGATCTTGAATGTGTGTACCACCCTTGCTCAGGCAGTTTCCACTACTTCTCAGGCCAGGGGAGGCACTCAAACTCCAGCTGCCAAGACACCTGAGCAGGTTACTAAGGGCCATCTGGCACCGGGGGCAGTTCCTTCCCAGTCGGTTGCTCCAGTTCAGGACTTCGTGGTTCCATCTATGCCAGAGGATGATCAGCGTAGGCCGGAGAGGTTTAGACTTCAACCTCCTCCATTTAGTGTTGTTGAGGGAGAGGATGCTTCGTATTGTTGGGATTATGTAGACCAGTGGGGTCTCGTTTTCTACTTTTTAGTTTTCTGGTGCTTCTTTCACTTGGTGGGAGTCTTTTGAGAGGCGTGGGCCTGTTGGTTCAGCACCCCTCACCTGGCAGCAGTTCTCCACTATCTTCTTGGAGAAATATGTACCACAGTCTCACAAGGAGAAGCAGCGCAGGCATTTTAAGCAGTTGCGTCAGGGGGAGCTATCAGTAACGCAGTAAGAGATGGGATTTTCAAAGTTGGCTCATCATTCCACCGAGTTGGTCCCTACTGATAGAGAGAGGATTATGAGGTTTGTGGATGGCCATACTTACCAGCTCCGCCTTTTCATGATTCGGGAGAGAGTGTCAGGTGCTACCTTCGAGCATGCTATTGATATTTCTCGAGATATTGAGTCGGTTCGCCGCCGGGAGAAGGTAGAGAGGAAGGTCAAGAGGCCTCGTGGATTGGGTGGTTCTAGTGGTACTCCTTCCAAGGGGCAGATTCAGCATGGTAGAGGCCGTTCGTTCCGGCCTCCTCGGTCAGGCCGCCCAGCCTATAGTGGTGCATATTCGGGGCATGGTCCCCGTAGTTCTCAGCCAGGTCGTTCTTCATTCGGTGCCCTTCCAGCCCAGAGTGCAGTTCGAGCACAATAAGTTCAGGGATACTCTATGCATGGTTCTCCTAGTGGCCATTCTGGTGCCAGGGGTTCTTTTCAGTCCTCGTCTCCAGCTCCAGGGATTTATTATGAGTGTGGAGAGTTTGGGAATATGAGGAGGCATTGTCCTCATCTTCTTGTAGGCCCATCCAAGCTGAGGAGCCAGCCTTCGACTTCAGCTCCAGTTATTTCACCACCCACCCAGGCAGCCAGGGGTGGTAGTCAGTCAGCTAAAGGCCACCCTAGAGGGGGAGGTCGAGCAGGTGGATGTCAGGCCCGTATGTATGCCTTTCCAGCTAGGCCAGATGTTATGGCCTCTGATGTAGTGATCGCATGTATTGTCTCTGTCTGTCGTCGAGATGTTGTGGCTTTATTTGACTCTGGTTCTACATATTCCTACGGTTCATCATATTTTTCCCGTTTTCTGGATATGCCCCGTGAGTCTTTAGTTACATCTGTCCATGTGTCAACTCCGGTGGGTGATACTATTGTTGTGGACCATGTGTATCGGTCATGTGTGGTATCTATTGGGGGTCTGGAGACCCGAATGGACCTACTATTACTCAGCATGGTCAATTTTGATGTCATATTGGGCATGGATTGGTTATCTATGTGTCATGATGTTCTGGTTTGTCATGCTAAGACTGTGACCTTAGTTATGCCAGGATGTCCGCGGGTTGAGTGGAGAGGTTCTTCTTAGTATGTACCTAGCAGGGTGATTTCCTACCTGAAGGCTCAACGTATTGTTGAGAAGGGGTGCTTATCGTATCTGTATTTTGTGAGGGATGTCAGTGATGAGACTCCCGCTATTGATTCGTTTCTTGTGGTCAGTGACTTTCTGGACGTGTTTCCTGCAGACCTGCCAAGCATGCTACCTGATAGGAACATTGATTTAGGTATTGACCTGGTGCAAGGCACTCATCCTATTTCTATTCCACCTTATCTTATGGCATAAATGGAGCTAAAGTAACTACTGGAGCAACTTCAGGAACTCCTAGATAAGGGGTTCATTCGGCCTAGTGTGTCACCTTGAGGTGCATCGGTATTGTTTGTAAAGAAGAATGATGGCTCTATGCGTATGTGTATTGATTATCGGTAGCTGAAAAAGGTTACGATGAAGAACTAGTATCCCTTGCCTCATCTAGATGACTTGTTTGATCAATTGTAAGGTGCTAGGGTATTTTCGAAGATTGACTTGTGTTCCGGCTATCATCAGTTGATGATTTAGGCTCCAGACATTCCGAAGACTACTTTCAGGACTAGATATGGTCATTATGAGTTTTTTCTTTTGTCATTCGGGCTGACTAATGCCCCAACAGCCTTTATGCACTTAAGGCACAGTGAATTCTGGCCATATCTGGATTCTTTTGTCATCCTGTTTATATATGATATCTTGGTGTATTCCTAATATCGGGAGGATCATGAGTAGCATTTGAGAGTTGTGCTTCAAATCTTGAGAGAGAATAGATTGTATGCAAAATTTTTGAAGTGTGAGTTCTGGCTTGATTCAGTAGCGTTCTTGGGGCATGTGGTGTCCAATGAGGGTATTCAGATTGATCCGAAGAAGGTACAGGCGGTGTAGAGCTGGACTAGACCGCATCAGCTATCGGGATTCGCAGTTTCCTTGGTTTGGCAGGGTACTATCGCCGATTCGTAGAGGGATTTTCATCTATTGCAGCACCTATGACCAGACTGACCCAAAAGGGTGCTCAATTTAGGTGAACTGAGGAGTGTGAGGAGAGCTTTCAGAAGCTCAACTCAGCTTTGACTACAGCTCCGGTGTTGGTTTTGCCTACAGGTTCAGGTGCTTATACAGTTTACTGTGGTGCCTCGAGAGTTGGCCTTGGAGAGGTTTTGATACAGGACCGTAGGATGATTGCCTACGCGTCCAGACAATTTAAGGTGCACAAGAAACATTGTCTAGTGCACGATCTTGACCTAGAACCTATTGTCCACGCCTTGAAGATTTGGCGTCATTATTTATATGGAGTGCATTGTGAGATTTTCATAGATCACCATAGTTTGCAGCATTTGCTTAAGCCGAAGGATGTGAATTTACGTCAGAGGAGATGGTTGGAGCTTCTCAAAGATTATGACCTCACTATTTTATATCATCCGGGGAAGGCCAATGTAGTGGCCGATGGCCTGAGTCGTAGAGCGGAGAGTTTGGGGAGTCTAGCCTACCTTCCAGTAGCAGAGCTACCTTTAGCACTAGATGTTCAGGCTGTAGCGAGTCAGTTGGTGAGATTGGATCTATCAGATTCCCCACGGGTATTGGCTTGTGTAGCCTCCAAGTCTTCTCTTTATGATCAGATTAGAGCATGCCAGTATGATGATCCACACATGCTCGTTCTTCACGACAGGGTCTGTCGCGGTGATGTCAGGGATGTGTTTATTGGTGATGATGGGGTAGCGAGGATGCAGGGCCGGATTTGCGTGCCTAATGTGGATGGACTTCGAGATTTGATTCTAGCTATGACCCATAGTTTGTGGTATTCCATCCATCTGGGTGCCACAAAGATGTACCAGGATCTGAGACAGCATTATTGGTGGAGGCGGATGAAGAGAGATATTGTTGAGTTTGTGTCTCGGTGTCTCAACTATCAACAGGTAAAGTAAGACCACCAAAGACTAGGTGGATTACTTCAGAGATTAGATATTTCGAAGTGGAGTGGGAGCGAATCACCATGGACTTCGTAGTTGGGCTCCCACGGACTTCGACGAGGTTTAATGCTATATAGGTTATTGTGGATCGGTTGATCAAGTCCACGCACTTCATTCCCGTTGGTACTACTTATTCTTCGGAGTGGTTAGCAGAGATTTATATCAGGGAGATTGTCCGATTGCATGGGGTTCCAGTTTCTATCATTTCTGACTGAGGTACTCACTTCACATCTCAGTTTTGGAGGGTCGTGCAGAGGGAGTTAGGTACTCAGGTTCAGTTGAGCACATCATTTCATCCTCAAGCCGACGGGTAGTCGGAGCGTACTATTCAAATTTTAGAGGATATGTTGCGTTCCTGTGTCATTGATTTTGAGGGTTCATGGGACCAGTTTCTGCCACTCGTAGAGTTTGCATATAATAATAGTTATCAGACGAGTATCCAGATGGCTTCGTATGAGGCTTTATATGGTAGGAGGTGTAGATCTCCGGCTGGTTGGTTCGAGCCATGTGAGGCTAGGCTATTAGGCACAGACTTGGTTCAGGATGCGTTGGGTAAGGTAAAGTTGATTCACGAGCGGCTTCGCACGGCACAGTTGAGGCAGAAGAGTTATGCGGACCAGAAGGTCCGAGATATGTATTTCATGGTAGGGGAGAAGGTTCTGCTGAAGGTGTAACCCATGAAGGGTGTTATGAGGTTCAGAAGAGGGGAAAGCTGAGTCCCAAGTTTATTGGGCCTTTTGAGATTCTTCATAGGATTGGGGAGGTGGCTTATAGGCTTGCCATGCCTCCCAGCTTATCGAGTATTCATCAGGTGTTCCATGTTTCGATGCTACGGAAGTATGTTGGTGACCCGTCTCATGTTTTGGACTTTAGCACGGTTCAGCTCGAGGGTATATGTCATATGAGGTACAGCTAGTGGCTATTTTGGGTCGTCAGGTCAGAAAGCTGAGGTCTAAGGATATAGCTCCAGTATAGGTTCAATGTAGAGGACAGCTGGTGGAGGATACAACATGAGAGATCGAGCGGGCGATGCATATCAAGTATCCTCACTTATTCTAGAGTCCAGGTATGATTCTAGACCCGTTCGATGACGAACATTT
The DNA here is from genome assembly GCA_005239525.1 of Nicotiana knightiana. Taxonomy (NCBI): domain Eukaryota; kingdom Viridiplantae; phylum Streptophyta; class Magnoliopsida; order Solanales; family Solanaceae; genus Nicotiana; species Nicotiana knightiana. The sequence continues at coordinate 10,644 of ML378889.1, forward strand.
GGTTAAGAGGGGGAAGATGTAACGACCCGGCCGGTCGTTCATTGAGATTAGCCATGTTTCCCCTGTTTCTGATTTATCATATGTTTCTTAGCCTATTTTTGTTGTGTTGCGTCGGTTGGTTCGGGTCCGGAGCTGTCATGGTGAGAACATGGACACTTAGTCTATTAAATTAGCTTAATAGTTGAAAAAGTAAACTAGGAGTTTCCTTATTGGTAAACGACCTCAAAATTTAGATTTTATAGCTCGGATAGCTTCGTTAGGTTATTTGGGACTTAGGTGTGTGCTCGGAATGATGTTCTGATGTCCGGTGTAGAATTAGGCTTGATTTAGCGAAAGTTAGTTCTTGGCGATTTCCGGCCGGTAGGGGAAAATAGTTTACCAGGGTCGGGATGGACTTCCGACAAGTGGAGCAGGTTCGAAATGTCATTTTGGATGTGTCTGTAAATTTTCAGGTCATTCAGACGTGTTTTGGTTGGTTTCGGCATCATTGGCGGAATTTAGAAGTTTCAAAATTCATAGGCTTGAATTTGATGTGATTTTGGTGTTCTTGCGTTGTTTTTTTGTGTTTCGAAGGTTCGACTAAGTTTGAATGAGCTTATGGAATATGTTGGTATGTTTGGTTGAGGTCCGAAGGGCCTCGGGTGTATTTCGGATGGTTAACAGACCATCTCTTGGCTTAAACCTTGGCAGATTGTTTGCTGGCGTGAGTTTATGGTTTCCTTCTACGCGATCGCGGGAGGATGTTTGCGATCACATAATACTATCTGGAGATGGCAGAATTCTTATTATATTCGATCGCGTGGTGGAGGTCACGATCGTGTGAGTGTGAGGCTGTTGTGCAGTGCGATCGCGTGGTGTTGTTCGTGTTCGCATAGAGTTGAAGGGCCCGTGAGGGGGCTGAGTCGTTGTTCTTCGCGATCGCGTGGGTTTATGTCTTGCTGAATCGCAATCGCGTCTGTATGTCTACGATCGCATAGCGTAATTTGATGGGGGCAGCAAATTTGTTCTTCGCGATCGCGTGGGAGCTTCCGCGATCGCAGTGAAGAAAGAGGCTTGGGCAGACATTTTTTAAGTTCTAATTTCGAGGGTTCTTGGCCATAACTTGTTTTCCCATTAGAGAGCTCGGAGAAAGGATATTTTGGATGAGATTTTCAGTGAGATTCTTGTGGTAAGTGTTCTTCAACCTTTTTTGGTTCAATTTCATGAATTTGTCTTTATTTTCACCATGCAAATTGAGGAATTAAGGTAGAAAATTTGGAAAATGGGAGGAAAATTTGGAAATTTCTTTTGGTGATTTCAGTGGGCAATTGAGGTCGGATTTAATAAATTTTGTATGGGTAGACTCGTAGGGGATTGAGGATTCTAGTTTTGTAATTTTTATCGAATTTTGAGATGTGGTCCGAGGGCTCGGGTTTGGCCAATTTCGGGAATTGTGCTTAAAATATATATCTTTCGATTGGGTTTTGTTCTGTTAGCGTATATTGATGATGTTAATCTGGTTTTGGTTAGATTCGGTGCATTTGGGAGGCAATTCAAGGGGGCAAGAGCATCGCGGAGTAGCTTTTGGGATGTTTTGAGGTATGGAACAATTGTAGCTCTAAACCCGAGGGTATGAAACCCCGGTATTTGATATATTTTTGGTAAATGAGGTGACGCGTATGCTAGGTGACGAGTGTGGGGGTGCACCGATAGCGATGCGACTACGTCCGTCCCGTAGCGACAATTAAGCCGCATATTCAATTTGAAACTTCGCGATATCCTTTATTTTAGAAATTTATACTTCTTTATGGGTTGTGAGCCATGTTTGGGGCCTCGTGCCGACTTGTTTAGACCCTCAGAGGTATTTTTACACTATTCTACCACTATTCTGATAGAACATCTGTGAACTCAGTCATGTTTACCCCTTGTTATTTTCACTGCTATCACACTGCTTTGAAACTCTGAGAAGTATTTTGGGCTGAGTCCCATGAGTTGAGATTAATTTCCCGAGTGGCTTTTGAGGATGACTGAGTCAGGCCGAGAGCCAAGTATGTGAGTATAGTTATCGATTGGGCTGCACGCCACAGAAATATATATGTCTAGGCCGAGAGCCGAGTATGTAAGGATAGTTATCGATCGGTCTGCACACCGCAACAATATATATGTGATATATTACATATGGATCGGGATGCACGCCGCAGCAATATAGATTATATATGGGTCGGGCTGCACGCCGCAGCAATATATGTTATATATGGATCGGCTTGCACACCGAAACAATATACATATTGGATCGGGCTGCACGTCACATCAAATATAGCGCTTGGGTTGTAGGATCCCCTCTGGAGTCTATACATCCCTAGTGGGAGTAAACGGCTATTATATGGGTCGGGCTACACATCGCATTGTATGTTATAAGGATCGAGCTGCACGCCGCAGCAGTATAGATATGTATATGTTGGATCGGGCTGCCGGCAGCAGAGGTCATGTGTATTCATGGTACTTTCTGAGTACGAGTGTTTAGTGTGAGCATGAGACACTGATAGTGGAGTCAAGAGTGACTGAGAGGCTTGCCCGAGAGGTTTTATTTGTGCGTGATATTGTGCTCGAGGGGATTATATTTTATAAAAATGTTGTTTTCACTCTTTCTTACACTGAGCCTCTGATGATCAATGTTTTTATACGAGATTTTAAATGGAAACTGGAGTTTTACGAAATATTTGGAAGGTTGATTCCCGACTTGATATATTTCTTTCCACTGTTACTCATTATAAGGATTTACATGATTTTTAAATACTCGTCACTACACTCAAGTTGTTAGTTACGTTGATTACTTACTGAGTTGGCGTACTCACGTTACTCCCTTCACCTCTGTGTACAGATCCAGGTACTGGACAATCTCACTAGTTGATTTCCGGACATGCTTGGAGTTGTTCGAGGATCAAGGTAGCTACTCATCATCCCCAGCTCACCTCCTTTCCTTTCCTCGGTTCATAGCTTTTGTCCTTTGTACTTCTTTGTAGTAGAAAGTCACCTCATTGGACATTTTATTTACAGTCTTAGATGCTCATGACAGTTGACTCAGGTTTTGGGGAAGTGTATAAATTGTTCATCTCATTTTGCTGTTTTAAAATCTGGTAATTTTGGGAAATTATGAAATATTATGATATTTAATAATGGTTGGCTAGCCTAGTTTCATGATAGGCGCGACGCCATCACGGCTGGCTTAGGATTTTTGGTCGTGACACTATAGCTAAAAATAATAGTATAAACTAATAAGGAAGCAAACATATTTCCCTAAAATGTTTGAGTTGTTTTAGAGTACAGAAAGGAATAATATTTGTTATGTACATTTCACACTCCCAAACAAGTGAGACGTTCTAAGAGTAAACCTACCATTTAAAAAATCTCAAACCAGGAAATGAAGTCAAGTTTCTTAAGTATTGCCTTAAAATCTATAATCCGTCAATCTAACTTGTAACAAACGCTTCTTATTCAATTATAATCTCAAAACACTCAACATTGACTTCACATGAGAAATTACAATTTTATATTAACTCCTTTAAAAATACATCAACGTTAAGAAAATGCATATAATAAATCCAGTGTTAAGAAATTTGATGCTCAAACTCACGGGATGTAACAGATTTATGATAAATTGCGTTATTTATTTCAATGGAAAGTTCTTGGTTTTATGTTCAGTAAATTGGCTAGCCTATTTCCACGACAAGCGCCATCACGGCCAGTGTAGAATTGGGGTCGTGACATTTGGCTATCACATTCTCCTCATTTATGCTTATCATTTCTTGATTATTTACTAGTATTGAAATAAATCTCATATTTTTAGAACCACAAATCAAGTATAATTGTTGAAAGAATTTTCGAGGTAAACAGTTTGGCGCTCACCGTTGGGCTAAAGATAATAGTGATTTTTTTTGTGTTAGTTTTCTGATAACACAAGTTATTCTTCACACTTTTTCTTCTCCAAAGATTCTTTGATTTCAGGTTAAAACATGTCTAACTCGGCAAACGCAGCTGTAAACAACGGTCTTGGTTTCCAAGGATAAAACAGTGCAACAGATCCAAGGGTCGGCGTACCATCGCTAAACCCTAGGGTAGAACCTACACCAAACCCTATTGATGTAAGTTCACATATTGCTTTGCACGGAGGGGACCAACCTGACGCATAAGGGACACAGGCTTAAGAAGAAAGAGAAGTTAGTCTACGAGAAATATTTGAAATGTTGCCAGCACAACAAATTGCTATCGCTCAATTGCAGAGTCAGCAAAAGACTCCGAGCACAGTAGCCAGCACCTGAAAGATCGAGCAATAATGGGTCACGAACTGACCCCACCATCATGAGGATGCTCGAGGAACTCACTATAAGGGTCGAGTCAGGAGAAAAGAAGACAGAGGATAACAACAAGAAAGTATAAACCAACAATTCGAGAGTCGACCAAATCCCGAGAGCACCCCAGATTTTGAAGGGAGTGAATTCAAGGAAGTTCGTGCAGAAGCCATTCCCACCAAGTGCGGCTTCAAAACCCATTCCGAAGAAGATCAGGATGCCAAAAATCCCAAACTACAATGGGACCACAGATCCGAACGAGAATATTGCCACATAGACTTGTGGTATAAAAGGAAATGATTTAAAGGACGACGAGATCGTGTTTGTCCTGTTGAAGAAATTTGGAGACACCTTATCCAAGGGGGCCATGATGTTGTATCATAACCTACCCCCGAATTTAATAGATTAGTTTTCCATGTGGGCATACTCATTTGTAAAGGCACATACTGGTGCCATAAAACTTGCTCCAAGGAAGTCTGATGTGTTCCAAATCAAACAAAGAGAGAACAAGATGCTAAGGGAGTTCGTATCCCTTTTCCAGATGGAGCGAATGGAATTACCACCGAATTTCGATGACTGGGTAGTACAATACTTCACTCATGGATTGAATGAACGAAGCTCGATAACTAGGAAGCAGCTGAAGTAAAATTTGATCGAGTATCCCACCGTAAATTAGGCGTATGTGCACAACATGGATCAATCGAAAATCAGGGTTGAGAACGACCAATTGAAAGCCCCCTCGGGCTTAGTATATCCTAGCAGGCTATTAGCAAAAGAATCAAGGAACTCAAAAAGAGAGGCGAGACCGAACAAGGAAAGATATCAACCCTATGTCGAAGACCGAAGAAATGGTTCAAGGCGTAATATACCTCGAAATGATCAAAGGGCAGATCGAGGCCAAAGTTCTCGGGGACTCATGAGCAAAATCGGATTCGACAGGCATATGGGGCCATTGGGGGCACCCTGATTGTTAGAGTACAATTTTAACATCGATGCCTCATACATCGTATCAGCCATAGGCAAGATCATAGATACCAGGTGGCCTAAACCTATACAATCAGATCCTTCCAGAGGAACCCCAACTTAATGAGCAAATACCATGGCACTCATAGTTATAGGATCGAGGATTGAAAACAGCTTGGAGAGGAGGTAGCTCGTTTGTTCAATGAAGGGCACCTTCGAGAGTTCCTCAACGACCGGGCCAAGAACCATTTTCGAGAAAGAGATGCAAATGGGAAGAATGAGCAAGAGGTTATGCAGCATGTCATTCATATGATCATCGGAGGAATCGATGTCCCACAGGGACCCATATTAAAACGAGAAAAAGTATCAATCACAAGGAATAAGCAATCTCGGGACTACATTCCTAGGGATACCCTCACATTCAGCGAAGAAGACATCGAGGCCTCATCTCAGCCTCATAATGACGCACTAGTAACTTCTGTCCTTTTAGGTAAAGTTCAAGCTAAACATGTGCTCCTGGAACCAGGTAGTTCGGCCAACATAATCAGGTTGAGGGTCTTGTAGCAGCTCGGGCTGCTCGACCAATCATACTCGCCTCTCGAGTCCTGAATGGCTTCAACATGGCAAGTGAAACAACGAAGGGTGAAATCATCCTCCCAGTCAATGTGGCAAGAACCATACAAGCCACAAAATTTCATGTCATCGAAGGTGACATGAGGTACAACGCCATGCTTTGAAGGCCATGGAAATATAGCATGAGAGCAGTACCATCAACCCTTCATCAAATGATGAAGTTTCCAACAAAAGATGGAAAGAAACGGTATGTGGAGCAGCATGCAGCCAAAGAGATGTTTGTAGTGCATGAATTGGCACCGGGATCGGCTGCATCTACCTCGGAGAAATCAAATGGTGAACAGGTAGCCAAATATAAATCACATCACATACTCTCGATTGATCCCGAGGGACAGAAGATCGATGAACAGGTGGTTGAGGACACAGTAGAAGACTTCCTCAGTCCACGAGCCTTTGTTGCCCCAGAGGAATCAGATGCAACGAAGTCCGCTATCAGAGAACTCGAGTAGGCAGCATTAATTGAACATCTCCCATAATGAAAGGTATACTTGAGAACGGGACTAACCCGCGAACTCAAGAAAAAAACTTATTCAATTTCATATTAATAAGATTGATTGCTGCGCTTGGTCCCATTTAGATATGAAAGGGATCGCACGAGAGGTAACAACCCATCGACTAAGTGGCGATCCCACGTTCAAACCGGTGAAGCAAAAATAGAGGCCTCAATCCGAGGTAAAGCATAAGTTCATCAAAGATGAGGTAACTATGCTTCTTAAAATAGGATCCATTAGGGAAGTAAAATACCTCGAATGGCTAGATAATGTAGTAGTAGTAGTCCCCTAACAGGGAAATAAACTGAGAATGTGTGTAGATTACAATGCTTTGAACAAAGCGTGCCTTAAATATTCTTTCCCATTGCCATACATCGACCGCATAATTGATGTTACGGCTGGCCACGAGACCCTTATTTTTCTCGACGCTTACTCCGGGTACAATAAAATTCAAATGAACCCGGAGGAGGGCCAAAAAATGCAGGAGCTACATACCAACACTTGGTTAATAAGATGTTCGAACATCAAATAGGCAAGTCTATGGAAGTTTACATTGATGACATGTTAATTAAGTCCATGCGCGCAGATGACCATTTCACTCATTTGCAGATAACGTTCGATATCCTAAGAAGATAAAACATGAAGCTCAACCACGAGAAATGCGGTTTTGGAGTCGGCTCGGGCAAAATTTTGGTTTTCATGGTGTGAAATGGGGGGATCGAGATCAACCCCGACAAAATCAAAGCTATCGAGGAGATCACCGTGGTAAACAATGTGAAAGCGGTACATCAGTTGATCGAGCGGATAGCAGCCTTGGGCCGATTCATCTCGAGGTCATCAGATCAGAGTCATCACTTTTTCTCTCTTTTCAAGAAGAATAACAACTTCGAGCCACATGACCCAAAAATGCCACCGAATCAAGCTAGAATTCACACTTTAGAATTTCACTTACGACTTCTTTTCTCTCGAGTTCTGAAGCACAATCCTCAAATGATGCTCGTGATCTTCCCAACTACAGGAATACACCAAGATGCCCCAACTAAACACAATGACGAATGAATCAAGATATGGTTGGAATACACTATTCATCTAATACGTAAATGTTGTTGGGGCATTCGTCAGACCAAATGAAATCACAAGGAGCTCATAGTGACCATACTGAGTGCTAAAATTAGTCTTCAAAATATACGAATCTGGAATCTTCTGCTAATGATACCCCGACCATATATATCATCAGTCGGGACCATACGATATGGTTGAACAGAAATGTGTTGGTGCCCGACAATAAGTCAATATAAAAATTGATATCTCTATCGGGCGGCATTCCCTAAAGATCTACCGGTAATACATCTAGGAAGTCTCTATCTACCGGAACTGGCTCAATGATAGGAGTATCGACACGAACATCTCTCACGAAGGCTAGATATGCATCACACCCCTTATAAACCATCTGATGTACTTTATGGAAAGACACAACCCTGCTAGGAACATAATCCAAAGTACCCCACCACACCAACCGCGTTAAACCCAACATAGTAAATGTCACTGTCTTCGCGAGACAATCCATAATAGCATGATAGGGCGACTACCAGTCCATGCCCAAGATAATATGAAAATCTACCATAGTGAGAAGCAATAGATCAACTCTGGTCTCAAATCCACCAATAAAAACTAAACGTGACCGATACACACGGTCCACAACTATAGAATTTCCCGCATGCGTGGAAACATACACAAGAGAACTCAAAGACTCATGAGATATACCCAAATACAGAGCAAAGTAAGATAATACATATGAGTAAGTGGAGCCTAGACCAAATAAGTCTATTGCCACGGCCTTCTTCTCACCATGAAAAGTGTAGCATCTGGCCTTTCCTCCACCTCTACGGCAACCCCAACCCACGTGACCGCCCCCAGCTGATGGTGCAGGTGGAGCGGTAACTGGAGCAGCAACCACAGCCTGAGAAGTCTGTGGACCCGGTGGAATACGTCGAGTCTGGGTAATTCGTTGAGGTTCACCCCTTATGAGTCTGGCGAATTTCCTTACCATATGTCTCTTACCACCACGCTCAAATCAAGATCTCAATGGGCATGGCTGCTGAAACTGGCCCGGGCCTGGTCGGTAAGACTGACCACTAAGAGCACCCTGTGTAGAAGGAGCACTAGATAGTGGCTGTGCATAATAGGCAACCTAAGACCTGGGGAAGTAGCTGGAGTAACACTAGAAGCTGCAAGTGCTGAATGAACTTGACGGCTCAGATAAACCCTACCATGGTAGGTTGCAACTGGGCCACGGGCACCACTATATTCGCCAGAATTTTAAGTCCTCTTGGCCTCCCTGTCCTCTCTCCACGGCCTCACACACCCTCCAACCTCTATACGATCTCTACAACCTGCTGATATGGAGTATTTATCTCTAACTCTCGAGCCTTGCTAAATCTAATACCATAGTTGATCCCCTCGATGAATTGACAGACTCGCTCTCTGATTGTGGAAACCAATTAAGGTGCATGTCTGGACAACCCACTGAATATGATAGCATACTCTAACACTTTCACAATTACCTGGCGCAGCTACTCAAACTCAGCGTGCCATGCATTCGGGATGCTCTAGGAACAAACTCTCTAGAGAACATATCTAAGAACTGAGCCCATGCGAGTGAAGTTTCATCGGCTGCTACCCTCCTTCTAAGACCACCACTACTAATACCCATGGTGTGCAGAATATGATGGCATTTCTCTTGAGAACCCTGTGCATCCTCTATAGCTAGCCCGCTAAAAGTAGGAGGATAATACTTCTTGTGCCTCTCATGTCTAAGTTTCTTTTCCTCAGGTATTGCTTCCCTAACCTCTAGTTGAACCGGAATAACATGATAGACCGGTATAACCTATGGGACCTAATCAACATCGACCCGCTGCTCCGAGGCACAGGCCGCGAGAGCTTGAGCTTCTCCTCCAGCCTAAGATGTGGATGGTGCAAGTGGAATAAACTCCACCTGGGCTAGATTACCAAACAAGCTCAAGGACTATGCGAGCTTCTTCTCAAGTCCAAGGATGTCAATACGCGCCTCAGGTTCCTCCCTCCAACTTGAGCTACTGGTGTCTCCTCAGTCGTAACTCAGGAAGGTGCTCTAACTGCACCACATGTCCCTCCTCGTCCTATTCCCCTGCCTCGCCCTCTCGCAGCTCTAGTAGGGGGCACAAGTGTTTGATTGTCGGATCCAGCACTGCATGTCCTCACCATCAGTGAGAGAATAGAAAGACACATATTTAGAACTTTGAAGTCAACAAATTCGCTCGATAAGGAAACAGAGAAGTCAAGTTTTCCTAAATGTTCCATAGCCTCTCAAAGATAAGTACAGACGTCTCCATACCGATCTGCAAGACTTTACTAAACATGCTTATGACCCGTAACACCAATGAACCTAAAGCTCTGATACCAACTTGTCATGACCCCAATATCCCACCGTAGGATGTCATGATGGCACCTACTCTGTAAGACTAGATAAGCCTAACATACTTGATGAACTAATGGAAATGACAATATAACTTCAAATTAAACAATCTAGCTACTAAAATAAAACTCAACAATAGCGCTGACAATAACTCCCAAAATCTAGTGAGACTGAGTCATAAGCTCTACACGAGTATACTGAAACATCCGTAATACATCACTCTGTAGAGAAAGAGTATGCAATATAATAAAAGGACAGATGTTGACTCCAAGGCTTGCGATCACAGATAGGTATACCTAGAAGTCTACAATCTGAAAGCTCAACCCATTGGTACCTCGTGTAGTATGAGGAGCCTCGATCTGCACAAAAGATATGCATAAGCGTAGTATGAGTACAAAACAATGGTACCCAGTAAGTATCAAGCCTAACCTCGGTATAGTACTGACGAGATTAGGTTAAGAACCCTACTAGAACAATAAAAGAATCTTAACAAGTGTAGTACAATATACTTATGGAAACAAGGAGATGAATCAATAAAGAAATACAACACGATAAGCTACAACTGAATTTAATGCAATAAAGGCAACAAAGGAGGAACACATAGTAATTGATGTAAATGAAAGATAAAATTAAGAAGCACATCCGATGTACCGCCTTATATCTCATTTCACAATCACAATCACAATCTTTCATTATATCATCGCGGGAGCCTTACATTTAGTTTTTAAAATCATTTTTCCCGAAATTGTTACATGTGTTTTATCCCACTTTGTCACACAATGTGGCTTCAAGTAGGTTCTTTGCTAGAACCATGCGTATCAAGCCCACCTTATCCCACTACATGTGCATCAACCCTTAGCCTTATACCACCACATGCATATCAATAGCACAACCTATCATAGCTCGCACCTCAAGTACCCAAATGCCATAACTTGTAAAAAGAATCAACAATATCAATTTTTCCACATTGAACAACCAATCTCTCAACCACAATGTGTACAAGAGTCACAATAATAGCAATCTAAAATTAAACAGCTCAAACATAATGGTATTTTAACATTATCAACTTTGCCTCAAAGTCATCACGACTTTTACAACTTCAACACCAATAACTCAACCTGACCAAAAAAAAAAAAATCTGAACACCCAATCAAGAACGAGTCCAACCATACTAAAGTTATTCAATTTTGATCTCAAATCAACCTTCAAATCCTCAAATTATAGCTTAACCCCAATTTTCCAACTCAAAACTCTAATTAAATAATAAAAATAATGATGGATGCATGTGTAATTGTCAAATCTGAGTTAAAATCACTTACCATGATCAACTATTTTAATCTCACCCAAAATCGCCCAAAACAAAGGTCTGTAACTCAAAAGATAAAAAAAAGGAAACAAACCTCGATTTGCCCCTTTACTGCCTAGTGATTCTTCATCTGTGGACGTTCTGCTATTGCGGCTTCACACCTGCAAAACATCTATCACATGTGCGCTTTCACTTAAGCCAGGTCCAAGCTCCTTTGCGGACCACAGTGCATTTCTATGCTTGCGCTTTTGCCTAAAGGTGGCACTTTTGCGCATTCAGTTCTGCAGAGGAAAAACCAGACATGCAGTCACAGCTCACCTAGCCCAAAATTGTTTATGCGGCTCACATGCCACATCTGGGGCGCTACACCTGCCACCCAAGATGCATACTGTGTGATTGCACCAGATCCTTAACTGGGGCAGAATTTCTTCAAAGTCTCAAATGGTTCCGGATTCATTTTGAATCACATCCGCGGCGCTGGAGACCCCCTCCAAAGATACCATCAAGCTTCAAAGCACATAAAGAGCTTATTCGAGGCCTAAAATCACATAAAACAACATCAAATCAACAAATCACAACCCAATTCAAACCTAGTGAATCCATGAACTTTCAACTTTCAAAACTAACGTCAATTCATACAAAACCAACTCCAACTGAACTCATATTTTTCATACAAGTCATAAATGACACACATGCCTATTACAACTTTCGGAATTGGAATCTGACCTCGATATCAATAAAATCAACTCTCAGTCAAACTTCTCAATCTTCCAAACCTTCAACTTACCAACATTTCGCTAATTCAAGCCAAACTGACCTACAGAACTCCAAATCAATATACTTACATGCTCCTAAGTCTAAAATCACAAGACAAAGCTTTTGGAACCATCATAACTCCATTTCGGAGTCGTCTACACAAAATTCAAAATCCGGTCAACTCTTTTATCTTAAGCTTCCAACTGTGGGACTAAGTGTCCCAATGCACTCCGAGTCTCGTCCAAAACCAAACCAACCACTCTGGCAAGTCACATAACCATATTATAACATAAAGGAGGCAATAAATAGCAAAACATGGATGAAATACTCAAAACGGCTAGCTGGGTAATTACAAAGAAGGATATCTTAAGAAGTAACAACTTCGTCCCAATGTCATAACGACTTTCACAACTTCAACACCTATAACTCAATAATGAGAGAGATAATGTGTAATAGGGATATTAAATAAGAATGACTCAAAATGGAAAAGATATCATGTAATGATAACTTCAAATATGGATAATCTACAATGGAAAAGATAACATGTAACAATGACTTCAAATAAGGATAAGTAAATAATAGAAAAGACACCATATAACAATGACTTCAAATAATGATAAATCCACAATGGAAGAGATAACATGTAAGAATGAAAGAGTCAACTACTTCAACTAAAGCATAAGAGCAAAATATCAAGTAAGAACAAGTGTTAACAAACTTATTTAACGCATGTAAGGATTTACTAAGACAAGTAAGAGTACATTGACTATGAGATTTTAAGACATGGTATGACAATTCAAATAAAGTATGCAAAGACTCTAAGTAGCCTAAACTGGTTAAATGCCACATATAACTCGTGTACCCGCTCATCCCAAATCCTAAGGGGTAGTTTCCTTCACATAAAGTTAGGCAAGATACTTATGTCACGACCCAAACCGATGGGTTGTGCGATTGTATGAGTTCAACCTATCGAACACCCCTAAGCATACCTCTAAGATATAAACATGAAATAAGTGTAGGTCATGCATAATGTCTTGCAATAAACTACTGATTCATGTGAATAACATGCACGGGAAAACATTCGCAAAAGATATATATATATATATATATATATATATAAAATACGGTAAGGTGAACCGACAAGGCCACATATTGTCCGACTATACATGATTGTCTACAGACCTCTAACAGAGTGTACAACTGTATAAATGACAGAAATGTGACCCGTCATACCTATATGTATACAAAAGTGTCGTATCAAAAACCAATAACAGCTCCAGATCAAATAGAGCACACCAACTCTCGCTGAGAAAGGATCCTACGATAGGAGACCGCCAGCCTGTCTATCTGCACCAGCGGGCTTGAAACGCAGGCCCCTAGAAAATAGGGGCGCCAATACAAATATTTTACCGAGTATGTAAGACATAAAAATCAATATATAAAAAACGTGAAAGAAACATGGAGTAACGAACTCAACATGTATGTCTGAATAGCTCTGTGAATCATGAAACATTTATAATGTCATGCATATGCATATAAATGTCATATCATGCATAAGTATATGGGTACATAACAACATCAAGCCTCTAAGGGCTACCCATCATATCATCTGGGCCTCAGTGGGAGAAATCATCAACCTATGCCAACTTATAAGGCAGTAATGAGTATATAAAACCATAAGTTTTCCCCACACCCCGTATACATATACTATACACGTATATAATATTATCGGGTCATGGGTCAATATACATCTATAAATAAATGCAATGCATAATCAAGTATGTCAATAAGATCTCTCGGTATGTCATGAGACCCATCAACATACGATATTATAGAAGGACATACGGGGAATCAAGAACATAGGCAACCCTAGTACTTCCAAGAATTGAATCATTTATGACAGTTGCGTGCTTGCTCATTTTGTTGTACCATATGGATCATGCCAAAAGGAATGAATGGATAGCCTTAACATACCTCAAGTCGTAAATGCAACTCAATAAAAAGATTATGACAACTAGTGCGCCAATTCGATAAGAAAAAAATGCATGTGCAACTTAGATGGCGCTAGTATATCACGTATCTCAAACGATAACTCGATTCTAATATAAAACAGACAACATTTCCCTTGTTTTTAGCGCTCCCTCGAGCCTACTATAGCCGAGTTAAAAACACAAAAAAATCAACAACTCAAAAACAACCCAACTAAAAATTTGGAACCATCAATACAACAAAAGCCCTAAATATACCACAACACACCAAATCAATAAGTTATCAATTAGCCTGAAATTACAACGACGAGCGGCTAGCCTTCTACCCTACCACATGCGGCATTTATGCACGCCCTTTTATCCTTCTAAACTTCATAAATCTGAAGCACATTAGGCCAACAAGACTGGACTACCAAACAATCCACTAAAAGTAAAATAAATTGAACTCACAGCATCCGATCACCGTCATGTGAGTTCTAAATATAGAAAGTAGACAATTTTCTTAACTATGAAGTGCCTTCTAAAACTCTAACCACAATGAAAAAGAGAGGCAGTGTAGCGATACTTACGTTGTAGGGATCAGTCTAATGTTATCGCTTCTTGATTTTGTACCCGGGATGTTAATCTTAATTGATAACCTAGAGGAGAGCTTATGAATATGTTTATGGATGTTATATGGTCATGTTCTATGGAAAAATGAAGATAAAGATGGGCTAAGACCTATATATATCAACTTTGGAAAAGTCAAAGAGGCGCTAGCTTGGCACCCTAGCATTGGCCCATCTTTCAACGCTTATATATAGTCATGTTATTACTTTAAACTCATTTAATACGTGATTAACAAGTCTCGTATTCATTATACTTAACCTTGTGATGCACAAACAATCTTCCCCCTAAGAAGAATTCGTCCTCGAATGTTAAACTCTCAGAGATCTATAGAAATTCTAGCAGATTCTCCTCTGTAATGTACTACTACCAACATGTAAGATAGCAAACCCAGCAATAAAAATCCGCACATGGCCACAATCATCGATAAAACCAATGGCATCACACGACCAATGACAATAACTAACATAAAAATAAAGTACCATGTACATACTTAAAGGATGTGATGTCTCGCTCTGATCCTCTTCTGGAAGATGAAACAAGTGAGGATACCTAGACTTCATGTCATTTTCAGCTTCCCAAGTCATCTCTTCCATATTCTTTGTTACACCACATGTGTTCGTACATGAAATTATGTCGTAAGTGAATTGATGAAAGCTCGGGAATGAGATGTTACATCCTGCATCTTCGGACGTCAAGGTTTCATCGTAAAGTTAATCGACACAAGCTCGGGAATGAGATTGTTTTGAGGCTACAAGCACTATTATATTACAAATAAGTGATGAGTAAATTCAGGAAGGTGAGAGGGGAAGCAAGTCAAAGAAAATTAATTTCCGTCCAAGTTAGGCATGTTGCGATAAAATACGCCCCGAGCTAAAATATTCGGTATTTATGGACTAGTACCATACTAAGTACCACATGACCATGATAGTAAGGTGTATAAGGTATGTGAAAAGTGAGTAGTGTTTTAATTAATTTGAGATAATTCTTAATTATGTAGATAATTAGTTAATTATTAGATTAGTGAGAAATTACCAAGTTAATTAAATTTCTAATTGATACTGATTTGGATAAGTCTTAAGCCTTGTGTGGCAGCCATGCAAAGCCCATATGATGACTATTTATTTATATGCTAGGTGGCATGTGTATATTAGAATTGGTGTCTTTCAAGGACTCTTATGTATAAACAAAGAGGAAGTTAGATAAATGTGAAAAAATCAGCCTACGGGTAAAGCTTCAGAATTCCAATTTCTAAGACTCCTAATTGATCACAAGAAACGTGAATTAATAAAGCAAAGTGATGGATCCTGGCACAATTTTCATACATGTTACACTGCGTAATAGCAACGAGATTTTGCGATTCTACGGGAGTACGGTGCAACCTTTTCCAAGAATATCATACGAATTTTTCCCTACTCCAGGTATGTTAATGCTAAGCTCTTCATTCATTTGCATGATCTCGTAATTACACAAGTTCTATAATGAGGCATAAAGAAATATTCATGTCTTGGAGTTTACGTATATTTTTCTAGTTTTGTAAGCTAAACTATTCTCCTTATTGGGACTTCATATTCAATTGAGTATTTCCTTCTTCCAGTCAAGAGAGCAGAGAATATATATACAGTATTAAAGTATTTTTATTACCATTGATCTATAATCGATGGCGACCTTTGATCAGATGGTAAGTTATATACCGAGTCTATTGTGGTCGAGCGCATATGAGCGAGCCCGGTTGGTCGAGATACAGAGCCTAGTATGGTCGAGCGCCTATGAGCGAGCCTACTACGGAAAAGCAATTATATATATATATATATATATATATATATATATATATATATATATATATATATATATATATATATATA
>ML378889.1:32217-142549 GCA_005239525.1 Nicotiana knightiana
TTTAACACCACGATAAATATCTTAAATCAGGAATTCTTAAAATTTGCTTAACTGCTTTGACTGGAGTGTCGTGATAGATCCAATCCTAAGTGAGTTATGTGCCAAGTGTGTGTGAGGTTTGTATGTTATTATGTGCATTGTATTTCATGTCTAGAACTTGCCCCGTGTGTGTGCAAAGCGAAATAGAAGTTTTGTTCAGTCTTGGAAGTGATATAGGCGTTTCTTCGTTGAGCCAACTATGTATAGTTTAACCACCTAATTGTTATGTATCGTAGTTAACCCCGTTGAGCCTATAATCCTGTTTCTTTGGCAACCAATTTACAAGCCATACCCCTTTGTTTGAATCGATCATATATTTGAACCTTGTCACCTCTCGTAAGCACTGGAAATGTGATGAAATATGGAAAAATTAAAGTGTGGGGTGGTAGGTTGATTTGTGAGGCGAATATTTGAAATAAGGATAAAGGTGCATTGTTTTGAAAAGTAAGAGTCACTTGAGAAAAGAAAAAAAAATAGAAAAAAAAATAAAAATAAACAGTTGTATTGTTGTGAAAGAAAAATATATGTGGTGACTCTTAATGTAATTGTGCTTAAAGAAGTATGGGGTAATAACATTGATGTGAAGGTGGAGTTTGGCTTAATATAAGTTTGAGGTTGAATGCGAAAGTATATGTATTAATGTGATTAGGGAGGTGTAGTCACTCTTATATCAAAATGTATCTTACCCGTCCCGCAGCCTACATTACAACCAAATAAAGTCCTACTTGATCTTAGACTGAATGAGCTCGATTAGTAGAGTAGTACACTACGGGCAAGCCTATGGTGCATCTTTGGTGGCATATAAATATTATTTCTGAGAGCGAGTGAATTATGTCTATCTTGAGTTCCTAAGTGTTCTTAAAATTTTATTGTTTGTGGAACTAGATCTTTGATTTGGTGAGGGCACATGATTCATGAAGGAAAGGTAATGTTATTAACCTCTAAGTTATAGTAGTGAGTGGATTGTGAATAAAGCATGGTATATGTGAGTCGACTATTGAGGTGAGGATTTCACACCTTTGTGATTGAAATGTTTTAATAATTCTTGCTATAACGTGATAAGGGATTTGCTCAATAAGTTGTGTACATGAGTGTAGTTTGATTGCTCGACGACGAGCAAATGTTTAAGTGTGGGGCATTGATGCGTGGCTAGAATTCATGATTTAACAAGTTATATGCCTTACATTTTATGTGCGTTAATGATAAAAATACACTTTTTATGTGCATAATGGAGTTTATTTCATGTGTAGGTGAATTGGAGATGGAAGCCGAGCTAAAAGGATGCAAATACATCGAAAATACGCTCAAGAGGCGAAAAGGGAACACTCGTGAGCAAGCAATATGAGCAAAGTAAAGCTTAAGGGACTTTATGTGCTAGTTACACTAAGTGTCACCATCGTGAGTAAGGAATTATCTTATCCTTGGTATATAAGGATTAACACAACGCCAGGAAGGGTCATTGGTGATGTGAAAGGAAGCCAAAGATGAAGAGGAAAAACATCTATAGGCAGGTCGTCATAGCTCAAAGTCTTAGTACTCCCCTAAAGGAGGGAATATGGAATGAAAAAGGAAGAATGCGATAAAAATGAGAAAGGGATGATATTGCACTTATCCAAATATTACAAACATGCTATGATTCCAAAATGTTATGTAAGCACGACGTCAAAAAAAAGGAAGTAAATGTTCCTTCCCGGGATGTTATTGATAGATAAAGAGCCAGTACGTGAGGTAAGTTAAGACAAGGAAATAACCCAAGAAAGATTACGCGGAATATGGATATGGGAATGGGCCAACGAGTAGTTAGTAGTTTATTCATAAAGAGCCTAGTCATGACTAGACAAGAGGTTATAGACAAATCATGAGATCATGCAAGATAAATATAGTGAACCCCAACATGGAGAATTCAGCCTCACAGTAATGTCATTATAATACTTGAGATATATTCAAATAGTAGTCAGGGTAGTTAAAGGTACCATATGAATGTTACAGGAATAAAAAAGAGTGTCATTGGGAAGACCGTCAAAATACCAATTCAGAAGCAACCCTAGAAGCACAAGGGCATGGATGTAAGCAACTACAGATAATTATAGGCAACAAAGAACATCAAAAGCTTAGAAATAAGCTCACAGCTTTACAAGAGTTAAGGGTTCCCCCCTAAGTACTACAATGAAAGACTAGTTAAGGAAATAAGGAAGAAGGCTTCAAACAAAGCATAGTGACCTAAAAAGGAAATGGTTGTGTAACAACAGTCTAACTACAAAATTGTATGCACTCCAAAAGAAAGTTGCACCTACCATGGCTAATGATTGAATTGAGCCCAAGTGAAAGAAGAATGATTGAATTGTTAAAGGATTATATCATGAATATACCTCAGCGCCTATGAAAAGCTAAAGTAATAAATAATACCAAGAGCCGTAGATTGAAAGATAGCTTAAGCCTAAATAAAGGTTGATCAGAAAAAAAAAAGGAACTAAAGAGTTACATCGACTAAGTAAAAGTGGACCAAGAGGATTATAAACCTCAGGATCACTCTTAAATAATAGAGGTATAAGAGAGATAGTATAGTATCCATATTTTGTAACGGCTCTACGATGAAGCCAACTAAAGAGTACCAGTCTCATAATAAGTCAGTATGAAGCTCCCACTGGATTGTGTATGCACCAAAGGTACAAGTATTGTAATAGAGCTTTAGATTGTGGAGGTAAATTATACCTATGTGGAAGGGAGGTTATGAAAGAGATAGAATAATGTGAGGAAATATTTTAAGGTAAGTAAGGAAAAGGTAAACAACATACAAGATACTCAAATACAGAAGGTTATGAATAGTCCATACTGCGGATAAGGGGCTAGAAACGCGGGGATTCAGTACACAGGAATGATAGCAGCATCTTTAGTGGAATACCTTCCAACATAGCTTAAAATACACTTAGAAATGATGTGATGTCTCGATGTTCCAGAAAAGCATAAGAAAATCAGTCTCAAGCTAAAGTATAATAGAACGGAAAGGCATTAGAGAGAAAGGAGTAAGAATAAGAAAAGGGCAAGTGAGAAGATGATGAAAATGGATAAGTCCACGGGATTAAGCCCATGAAAACAAGGGAGCTGATGGTTCCTCTAAGTTATAGAAAGCTCAGTATAGCCTGAATAAAATCAAAATAGTCTAAGACTTGTAGCATTTAGAAGAGACGAAATGTTTCCCCAGTAGTAGAATAAGGGTGTGATTGTGATAGATAAAGGATGACGTTTGGGCCTTCGACTGAGTAATGAATTGAAGAGGATTTCGTGAATTGTAAGGGACTAAAACACCCATGTGAGGTGAGTCATATTAGGATGTTATAAAATATGGTTATGGAAGTATAGTATTGCCCCAAGGTGGATCAACCTAATTAATCCAGATGTCCCCAATGAGATGTGAGCCCTAACGATAGTGTTACATAAGACATCAAGTTAGAAAATAGATCACTATTGAGGTGAATAACTAATGGATAGACACAAATAATGAGGAAACATTAAAGAAGTTAGATTTATACATATAAGATAGGTAACGAAAGTAACTTGGAGTCCGGTAGTAGAACTCAATAACAATAAATCAAAGTAAGAGTTATGGTATAGTATGAAGTAAAGTCATATGAATGGATAAGCAGATCTATAAAATAAGATATAGCAATATTCATAAGTTCAAAAAAAGTACCGAGCAAAGAACTTCAAGTATACATATATATGCCCAGAGGGACATCTTGTCAAGATATGTATATGTTTACAAAGTGAGGCCTAGAGATTGGCTAAAACACGGAGGAAACGGAGAGAAGAATCGCATAGGTGCACTTACAAGGTCATAGCCATACAGGCTGCATGAAAGGAGGTAGCAACTGTTATGAGATTGTAAATATTTTGACCACGAGAATATCCTAGACTTTAGAATTATTCACAGAACTGTTGCTAGATGGCAATGAGAGTAATAAAGTATTCAAAAGACATAAGTTATGAAAAAGATAAGTGCATTAGTCAACATTCGAGGACGAATGTTTCAAAGAGGGAATGATGTTACACCCTATGTTTTCGTACATGAAATTACGCCGTAAGTGAATTGATGAATGCTCGGGAATGAGATGTTACATCCCGCATCTTCGGACGTTAAGGCTTCGTCGTAAAGTTAATCGACGCAAGCTCGGGAATGAGATTATTTTGAGGTTACAAGAACTATGCTATTTCAAACAAGTGATGAGTAAATTCATGAAGGTGAGAGGGGAATCAAGTAAAAGAAAATGAATTTTCGTCCAAGTTTGGCATGTTGGGATAGAATACGGCCCGAGGTAAAATACTCGATATTTATGAACTAGTACCATACGAAGTACCACATAACCATAATAGTAAGGTGTATAAGGTATGTGAAAAGTGAGTAGTATTTTAAGTAATTTGAGATACTTCTTAATTATGTGGATAATTGGTTAATTATTAGATTAGTGAGAAATTACCAAGTTAATTAAATTGGTAATTCATAATGATTTGGATAAGTCTTAAGCCTTGTGTGGCAGCCATGCAAAGCCCATACAATGACTACTTATTTATATGCTAGTTGGCATGTGTATATTAGAATTGGCATCTTTCAAGGACTACTATGTATAAACTAAGAGGAAGTTGGATAAAAGTGCAAAAATGAGCTTACGGGTAAAGCTTCAAAATTCAAATTTCTAAGACTCCTAATTCATCACAATAAACGTGAATTAATTAAGCAAAGTGACGGATTCTGGGAAAAATTGTCATACAAGTTACACTGTGTAATAGCAATGGGATTTTGCGATTATAAGGCAATACGGTGCAAGCTTTTCCAAGAATATCATACAAACTTTTCCCTACTCCAAGTAAGTTAAGGCTAAGCTCTTCCTTCATTCTGCATGATCTCGTAATTACACATGTTCTATAATGAGGCATAAATAAATATTCATGTCCCGGAGTTTACGTATATTTTTCTAGTTTTGTAAACTACAATATTCTCCTTATTGGTACTTCATATTCAATTCAGTATTTCCTTCTTCCAATCAAGAGAGCAGATAGTGCATATATATATATATATATATATATATATATATATATATATATATACAGTATTACATTATTTTTATTACCATCGAGCTACTATCGATGGGCAGGCCCCTATTGGGCAACCTCATATCAGATGGTAAGTTATATACCGAGCCTACCCTACTATGGGCGAGCACCTATGAGCGAGCCTAGTTGGTCGAAATACAGAGCCTAGTATGGCCGAGCGCCTATGAGCGAGCCTACTATGGCAGAGCATTTATATATATATACCGAGCCTTATGGGGCCGGACAACTATTTTACTTACTATATTGAGAGAGTTGAGTCAGTATCAGCAGGTAAGCATATCTTCAGATTATCTTTGACTTCCAGCTACTTGTAGTTATTATATTATCAGTTCAGTTTCAGCTTTCAGTATATTGCCTTACAAACTCGGTACATTATTTCGTGTTGACGTCCCTTTTTTGAGGGCGCTGCATTTCATGCGTGAAGGTTCAAACATAAAGACGGGTAGGCCTCTTCATTAAGTGTTACTCGAGTTCAGCTTGATCGGTAAGCTCCATGCCTTTCGGAGTTTCCGAGTCTAGAACCTTATGTACATCTTGTATATATATGTATATGTGTTATGAGTAGGTCGGGAAGCTGTTCGGATCACAATATATCCATTAGTGGAGGCCTGTAGACATATCATGTCAGTTAGTACAATATGTTGGGCTTGTAGTCCTTGTATGTATATTTGGTTGGTATGTAAGCAGCAATAATTATGACGGCCTTGTCGGCCCAACTTTATATTGGTACTTAGCCAACATTCGCAGTTGTCTTGCAATGTGGCCCATGGACAAAGTATGACATCACATGTTTAAAGTCCCTTAGTCGCAAGTTGGTACTCAAGGATTGGTGAGACACCAGGTGTCAATCTCGCCCCCATGTTCGGGGCGTGAAATGCTTGTTCCTCCAAATTGCTTTAACCGAAGATATATCTTTAGTTCTCTACCTCTGAATCTATTTAAGTGGTACAACAATGAGAGCTTCCTCATATGATATATGCTCGGTGACCTGAACATCGTTAACTGGAATGACTCTAGAAGGATCTCCAATACACTTATGGTGCATATACACATGAAAATACGGATGTACTGACTCTAAGTAGCAAGGCAAGACTAACTCATATTCTACCTGGCTACCTGTATGATCTTGCAAGGTCCAATGTACCGTGGGCTAAGATTTCCTTCCTTACGAAATCTCATAATACCTTTCATCGATGATACCTTTAGGAATACCTTGTCAACTACTTGAAACTCCAAGTCAAATTTCCTTTCTTACCAAATCTCATAACGTCTTCCATCGGTGATACCTTTAGGAACTCCTAGTCATCTGCTTGAAACTCCAAGTCTCATCATCGATTATCTGCATAGGACTTCTAGTGACTCTGAGATGCCAATAGCCTTTCATATATAATATTAATCTTCTTAACTGCCCACTGTACCATCTGATACCTAGTCTTACTAACTTAGATTCCCCAACCTCGAGCCATCTGATAGGTGACCTACACTTCCGTCCATAAAGAGATTTGTATGGAGACATCTAAATGCTGGAATGATAGCTATTATTAATGTGCAAATTAAATAAGTGTAAGATGATTATCCCAGCTAACGATGAAGTCTATCACACAAGCCTATAACATATCATCCAGTGTCTGAATTGTAAGCTCATCTTGACCATCTATCTGGGGATGAAATTACTTGAGTTCCCAGTCCTTTTTGGAAGGACCTCAAGAAATTAGCTATAAATGGAGCACCTTTATCTCATATGATAGATATAGGGAAACCATGACGTCGTATTATCTCTTCAATGTAAAGCCTTGCATAATTCGATGTTGAATACATAGTCATAACAAGCAGAAAATGGCTGATTTTAAAAGTCTATTAACAATAAATCATATATAATCGAACGTATGCTAAGTAAGACGTAAGCCTATGATGAAAACCATATTAATTACTTGCCATTTCCAAGTCGTAATCTCTATAGCCTGAAATAATCCATAGGGTTTCTGATGCTCAATCTTAACCTGCTGACAATTAGGGCACTGAGCAACAAACTCTACTATATCCTTCATCATTTCATCCCACTAGTATATTTCCCTAATATCATGATACATTTTCGTCGCTCCTGCATGAACAGAATAACGAGAATAGTGAGTTCTCCCATAACCTGCTGGCACTGCCCTGCCATATTAGGAACAAATAATCAACCTCGATATCTAAGGAATCCATCTCCTATAATATCAAATGGTGTCTTCCCAAATGAGCTAGCACAAGATCCTCATATCGTCGTTCCTTCTCTTTAGTTACTAAAGAGGATGTTGTCGTGTCCTGAATAATAACTATGGTATCACCTGAATCTAGTACTCGAACTCCAATATTATCTAGCTAATGAATCTCATGGTCTATCTCATGCTTCTCTGACTATTAATACGATAGGTTACGCATATCTACGGCTAATGGTGTCGGTTTCTACATTCGCCTTCCCTGGATAGTAATATCAACATCATAGTCTTTCATTAGCTCCAACCATCACCGTTGATGTAAATTCAATTCCTTTTTCTTGAAGACATACTAAAGGCTCTTATAATCCATATAGATATAAACATGAATGCCATACAAATAGTGCCTCCACATCTTTAGTGCATGAATCAGCGCGGATAAATCTAAATTGTAGGTCGGGTATTTATTCTCGCGCATTCTTAGTTGTCTAGAAGCATAAGCTACAACCTTTCCACGTTGCATCAATACATAACCCAATCCAATTCCCGAAGTGTCACAATAGATAGAATAACCATCGGTCCCCTATTGGAGAGTCAGAACCGGTGCTGAAGTCAATATGTCCTTCCATGCCTAGAAACTCCACTCATAAGCATAAGTCCCCTAAAACTTAGTTGCCTTGTGAGTCAACTTTTTCAATGGTGTTGAAAGAGAAGAAAACACATCCACGATCTCTTGTATTAAACTGCCAAACCCAGGAAGATACAAACCTCTGTTGGTGTCATGGGTCTAGGTCAAGTCCTTACTGCCTCAATCTTCTATGTATCAGCCTGGATACCCTCATCTAAAATAATATGTCCAAGGAAAGCTGCAGAAATCAACCAGAAATCACATTTGGAGAATTTTGTGTACGACTTCCTTTTTTGTAGAACACTGAGCACAATATGAAAATGATCTGCATGCTCAACCACTGAACAAGAATAAGCCAAAATTTCATCTGTAAATACAATCACAAACAGATCTACAATAGGTATAAACAAATGGTTCATCAAGTACATGAATATTGTTATGGCATTGGTCAAATAGAACAACATAACACAAAACTCAAAGTGCCTGTATATGGTTCTAAATGTTGTCTTTGAAATATATTTCTATTTAATCCTTACATAATGGTACCCAGACCTTAGGTTTATCTTCGAGAAACACCTGGCGCACTACAACTGATAAAATAAATCTTCAATCCTCGGGAGCGAGTACTTATTCTTGATCGTCACCTTGTTCAACTACCTATCATAATTTCACTCAAATAAAAGATGTGCTCTCCACGGTGATCAACTGGGTATGATAAAGTCTTTTTCAAGCTAATCACTCAGTTTCTCTTTCAACTCTCTCAGCTCTGCAGGTGCCATTCGAGAAGGATGAATAAATATTGGTTGCATACCTGGTAATGTATCAATAGCAAACTCAATCTCCCGTTCTGGCAAAAGGCCTAAAAAATCATCGGGGAGAACATCGATAAACTCATTAACCAGAGGGATAGACTGAAGGGTCGGTGACTATACTTTCACATCCTATACCCGAACTAAGTGACAAATATAGCCCTTTTCTGATCATATTCCTTGCCTTTGATATAGGAAATAAACCTACCTCTCGGTGATGCAGTGTTACATTTCCACTATAAAACTGGCTCCCCTGGAATCTGGAGCCGAACCATCTTTGATCTACAACCAACATTAGCATAACAAGAAAAAAACCAATACATACCAATTATAACATTAAATTCTACCATATCTAACTCAATCAAGTCTGCTACCGTATAACGGCTATGAACTACTACTATACAATCTGTATATACCCGTCTAGCTATCATTGGATCCCTAATAGGTGTAGACACCTCAAAAAGTTTAATCAACTCAAGTTCTAGCCCAAACATACTAGCAACCAATGGAGTAATGTACGATAACGTGGAACCTGGATCAATAAATGCATATGCATCATATGTGGAAGCTCATAATATACCTGTAACAACATTAGGTGATGAAATTTGATCATGTCGACCCGTTAATTCATAAATGCAGTTCTGAGGACCGCACGATATAGATGCTCCACTTCTGCCTCTACCACGACCGGCTGGTGCCTATGAACCTTGCCCGAGGGGCATACTAATGATAACAAACCAGCTATAGATCCCGCCGACTAAACTATACTTGCACCACCTCTTGTCAAACAATCTTTCATAATATGGCCTGGATAACCACAAGTACAATAAACATCCAACCCCACAATTCACTACCCCACATGATTCTTATCACATTGAGCGCGTCGTGACAAAGGCGGCCTTATGTGACTAGGATCACTGAGAACTAGTGGCCCTAGAGCTCTAACTTGGACCTTGTCACAACCCCCAAATCCTAAGTTGGCCGTGATGGCGCCTAACATGGAACTAGGCTAGCCAACAATCACAGACTGACATAATATTTCAATAATTTCCAAAACTATTTCGATATTTCACAAAAATTATTTCGCTTAAGTAGTTTAAAGAAAAAAAATGAATAAAATAGTTTATACACCGCCCCAAAACTTGGAATCAAGTGTCTGGCCTAGAACTACCCCGGTGTATGAAGGCCCCGAGTAACCTGCTTAGGTGACCGGGTAGCTGGAGTCTGAGTGCCTTCCCCAGCCTGAGAAGTAGCAGCAGTAGTAGATGCAGGAACCGCCTGGGCAAGGATAGTACATACTGTCAAGATCTTAGCTAGGGGGAGCTCTTGAGAGAGATTTAAAGAGGGATTCAAAGGGAAACATTTCGAGGTAAGATTTTTGACTTCGTAACTCGATTCTATGTTGATGTCTAAGTGATTAAACCTGATATTAGTTGGATATAAACCAAAAATTTGGGGAAGTTAGGGCATGAGAAATTGGGACTTTAATTGAGTAAGTGAAGGGGCTATTGTAGTCGGATTTCGATGCATTTTATATGTATAGACTCGGGAAAGGATGAGGATTATTGGGATGAAATTTTTAAAGAATTCTGAGATGTGGGCCCGAGGGTCGGGTTTGGCCAATTTCGGGAATGTTGGTTAAAATTGATAGTTTTCGAGTGGGCGTTGTTCCTTTAGCGTATATTGATGATATTAATCTGGTTTTGGTTAGATTCGGAGCAATCGGGAGCCGATTCGAGAGGCAAGACCATCGTGAATTAGTATTTGGTCCGGTTTGAGGTAAGTAATGACTGTAAATCTTGTCCTGAGGGTAGGAAATCCCGGACAACGTATTTTTTCATTATTTTTGAAGTGGCGCACATGCTAGGTGACGAGTGTGTGGCGTGCACTGATTGTTTTTGGATTTGGAATGGGTCCTTCCCATGGAAACTATTGAGTTACATATGTACTTTTAAAATATATGTTAAATCGTGTTTTCATACTATTGTTATATTTTGGTTGTAAGCCATGTTTGGGGCCTTGTGCCGACTTGTTTAGACCCCTTGGGGGCTTTTACTGCCATTTCCTCACTGTGTTGACTTATGATTTACACTCAGTCATATTATGTTTAACTGATTTCAAAACTCAGCCTTATTTACACTATTTTGAGATATAAAAGGATGTTATGCGTCGAGTACCCCATTTTACTAATAGCCTGAGTGGCTTTTTGAGAGTTTTTGACTGAGTGAGGCCGAGGGCCTGGTTGTGAGGATATGATATGCCATGAGGTGGCTTGATATTAGCTCTTGGGCTGTAGGAGCCCCTCCGGAGTCTGTACACACACCCAGTGAGCGCAGGTACCTACTGAGTGCGACTGTCGAGTGCCAGTGACGAGTGATTACGAGGCATGAGTGACAGTGAGGTTGCCCGCGGGGCTAATACTGAGTGATTGCAAGGCATGCTGAGCGACTGATTCTGAGTGATGATTTTCCCGAGGGGCGGTTTATGATATATGTTTTAGCCCGAGTCGCCATTTATGATTTATTTAATTTTACACTAAACTCTTCGGGTATTTTTCTGAAATTGTCAGAAATCACACTTTTCAAGGGATTTTACTGAAATTGGCTCTTAAAGCATGTTGATTTAATGTACACACCGTGGGAAAGAAAGGTTGTGCTTATTGTGAATTGATGATTTGATCCTATGTGTTTCTTACTGCTTAGACTTGATTTATTTTTTTCATTACTACTGAGTTGGCGTACTCTCATTACTCCCTGCGCCCCTTTGTGCAGGTACAGGTGCTGGTACCGAGCGCTAGTTTAATTCCCTCTTGCGGAGCTGGAGGTGGGACTTCGTGGTAGATGTTCAGCATCCACATCATCTCTTTTCCCATTTCTTTTTTTGTATTTAGTTCCTCGTTCCGAGTCTTGATGTATTATGACATTAGGGTTATTTTTTACTACTCGTAGATGCTCATGACGGTTGATTCCAGGTCTTGGGGCAGTGTATAAACTGTTTTATTCATTTTGTTGCTTCAAACTGCTTAAGGGAAAGATTTTTTGTGAAATATCGGAATAGTTTTGGAAATTAAGAAAATATTATGTCTGTATGTGATTGTTGGCTAGCTTAGATCCATGTTAGGTGCCATCACGGCGGGCTTAGGATTTGGGGGTCGTGACAGACCTGAATATGTGGAACAACCAAATCTCTTACCGACAAACTGAGGGGCTGCACTAGCCGATTGTTGGGAAGGATACCTTGGGTACTACTGCCTCTAACCACCCCAAAACTCACGAGAACGACATGAAGATCTTTCTCTCTTACTCTGGCCCCTATCATGCTTATGATCGGCCCTTTTCTTCAGCTTACGCTCCTCATCATCCTGAGCATATGTCTAAATACAAGAAATTCAATGCTTGGATGAAGTGAGACCACCATACGATCATTAAGCAGGTGCGTTGCCAACCCCATCACAAACTGGTGAACTCGATCCTCCATCTTAGCTACAATAGTGGGAGCATACCTAGACAGAGAATCAAACTAAAGGTTGTACTCTCGAACACTCATATTACCCTGTGAAAGGGTCAAGAACTTATCAACTACAACCCGTCTAAGCTCTAGTGGTAAATAATGACGAATAAAAGCCTTTGTAAACTCTTGCGATACAGCTGGAAGAGTATCCTCGCCTCTTGACAACTGCCAAGGGTCATACCAGTTAACTACAATATCCCAAAATCTATAGGAAGCTAGCTTAACTGACTTAGTTGCGGTGGCCTTCATTACCCTCAATGTCCTCTACATCCAACCGATAAATACTTGAGGGCCCTCGTTCAGATCTGCTCCAGCGAATATCGAAGGGTCAACCTTAATGAAATCACAAACCCTTGCACTTCTGGACCTATCTGCATGACCAGTACGTACTTCCTGGCACTGGATTGTGTAGCCACTAATCAACTCAATAGATGGATAACATCTCTTATCTCCTAACCTGGTGTATCTAGATGAGGAGCTGGGGTTACTGGAGTGGGTGCTGGAGCTGGTGCCCTTCGGATCTCCTCTGGGGAGGGGAGGGTATGTGAAGTCTAAGATGGAGTCTCATTCTGAGTGTTACACCCCATGATTTTTATGGAGGCCCGGAAATGAGATGTTACATCCCGTATTTTCGTATGTTAAAGTTTCGTCATAAGTTAATCGATGTAAGTTTGGGAATGAGATTATTTTGAAATTATATGCATTATTCTATTTCAAACAAGTGATGAGTAAATTCGTGAAGGTTAGAGGGTAAGCAAATCGAAGAAAATGAATTTCATCGAATTTTGGCATTTTGAGATAAAATACGGTCCAAGCTACAATACCCCGTATTTTTGTCGAATTATAGCATTTTGAGATAAAATACAGTCCAAGCTACAATACCCCATATTTGAGATAAAATATTTATGGAGATTAATGGATAATTAATGATAATCTTTTGATAAAGTTAACGAACCTCATGTGGCAGTCCAAGGGGTCTTGATTAAATCCCAAATAAGGAACTCTAAAATCACATTTCAAGGTCTCAAAGTTAGTGAGTTTAGTGTCTTAATCATCCCAAAGAAGTGGGGCCCACAACCCACGATATGAATCATACAATATGATCCTATTATATGAAATGAGATAGATTGGTGGGATTCTCAAACAAGATTTCATATGAATCCTTTGTAAAGTGAGATAGATTCGCAACGTGAATTTGCTTCAACAAAATTTTATACAAAGTTATATTGCGTAACACCAACGGGATTTGCAATCCTAAGAGATTGCGGTACAATCTTTCTCAAGAATACCATATGAATTTTTCCCTACTTCGATCCGTCATTACCTTATTTGTCATGATTGATGTGTGTTTGAGAGATTGTCAAGAGAATCGACTCAGGTATGTGAAGGCTATCAATTATTTCTTTTTGGCATGATCTATACGATACAAATGAAATAAGCGAACGCACAACTTCCATAAATGACTATATTCATAGAAATGCTAGAGATGCTTATGCTCTTGATTCCCCATGTGTCGTATTATTCTATCATCTGTTCATGGGCCTCAGGAAAAACATAAGTTGATAAAGTTCACTTCATGATATTAATCAAAGGCATAATGATCTTATGAAATTTCGAAAGATTTTATTGACGTACTTCTCATGCATTGCATTCCTTACATACTCAGTACATTATTTGTACTAACGTCCCTTTTGTCGGGTGACACTGCGTTTCATGCCCGCAGGTCCCGATAGACAGGTTGAGAATCCTCCAAGTAGGCTATCATCTAATCGGAAGGTGTTGGTGCGCTCCATTTGCTCCAGAGTTGCTTATTTGGTCAGTATGACTTGGATGTATATTATGGCGGAGCCCTATCCTGACCTTTATGGTATCTATCTACTCTTAGAGGCTTGTAGACATACGTCATGTACGAGAAAGATTGTATCGCTTTGTCGGCCTATATTCAGTGTATGAGTGATCATTTTAGTCTAATAGGCCCGTATGTCATATGCATAAGTTTGTATTACATGTTGGGTCATCCTATGTCGAATATTCCCTCATGTTTTATTATTGTTATCTCACATCAGCATCTCTGTCTCATTAACCTATGATAGAATGATATGAAAAGATACGTTACCTAGGGTCTCGGTTGAGTAAGGTACCAGGTGTCCGTCGTAGCGCATCGTTTTGGGTCGTGAAACTGAGAGTATCCCATAGCCCTGGTAACTCGTGGTGCTCGAATTGTAGTCTCGTCACCATGGACTTGCCCTTATGGGCAGCTTTAGCCTTCTTAGGCATCGCTGAAAACAAAATATTTCATTAGGAAAATGAATCCTTATATCGCACGATCTAACATAAGAAGGGAGGATAACATCCTATATGTCATGCAGCCTCCTGTTTATAAGTGTGGTGCAAATCACACTAATAAACTAGACTCTACGAGACACGGTATATAGACAACCCTAGGATCGAACTGCTCTGATACCACTTTTATCACGATCCAAACCGATGGGCGGTGAAGAGTGCCCGAGTTTTAGCTGTCGAAAACCCCCCAGCATACGTTTATGATATAAACATGAAATAAATGTAGGTCATGCATAACGTCTACAAATAAACTATTGATTAATGTGAATAACATACGCGGTAAAACATGCCCATAAGACAAATATACATATATATACGGAATACGGTAGGGCGAGCCGTCAAGCCCACATACGATTCAACCATGCATTATTGTCTACATACCTCTAACAGAGTGTACAACTGTATAAAGGAAAGGACTGAGCACCGTCATACCCATATATATATATATATAAGTATCATACCAAAACCCAATAGCAGCCCATATCAATGGATCAAACCAACTCTCGCGTAGAAAGGATCCTAAGATGGGGGACCGTCAGCCTGTCCACCTAAACCTACAAGCATGAAACGCAGGCCCCCAGACAATAGGGGCAGCAGTAAGAATATGGTAACTATTATGTAAGGCATAAAAATCAATATATAAAAGACATGAAAGAAACATGGAGTAAAGAACTCAACTTGTAAGTCTGAATAGCTCTGTGAATCATGAAAAATTTATAATGTCATGCATATGCGTATAAATGTCATATCATGTAAAGGTATACATAACATCATCAAACCTCTAAGGGCTACCCATCATTTCATCTCGGCCTTAGTGGGCGAAATCACCAACGTATGCCATCTGATAACGTCATAACCTTTCCCCACACCCTGTATACATATACTATACACGTATATACCATTATCTGGTCATGGTTCAATATACATGTATAAATAAAAGAATAATAAAGTAGGTCAATTAGATCTCTCAGTATGTCATGAGACCCGTGAACATACGATATGATAGAAGGACATACAGGGAATCAAAAATATATGCAACCCTAGTATTTCTAAGAATGGAGCCATTTATGAAAGTTGCGTGCTTGCTCATTTCATTGTATCATATGGGACATGCCAAAAGGAAATAATGGATAGACTTAACATACCTCATGTCGTCAATGCAACTCAACAACAAGTTTATGACAACCAGCACACCAACCCTATAACAAAGAAATACACGTACAATTTAGGTGGCACTAGTAAATCACGTATCTCAAAGAATAACTCGATTCTAAAATTAAACGGGTAGAATTTTCCATGATTTTACTACTCCCTCAAGCCTACTATAGGCGAGATACAAACACAATACAATCAGCAACTCAAAAATTACCCAACAATTCGGGACCTTCAATACAACAAAAACCCCAAATATAACGTAACACACCCAATCAACAAGTTATCAATTAGTGAAATTGCAACAACGAGCCCCCTACTACCCTACCACATGTGGCGTTCTCCATGCTCTTTTATATTTTCAAATTCCATAAATCAGCAGCAGAATAGGCCAACACGAGTGGACTCCCAAATAGTCCACTAAAAGTAAAATAAATTGGACTCACGGCTTTCGATCACTGTCCCGTGAGTTCTAACTATTAGGAAACGAATTTATCAACATTCCTTGGTATTTAAAGATATAATTCAGAAAGTAGACTTTTTATTATCTATGATTTACCTTCCAAAACTCAAACTACAAAGAAAAAGAGAGGTGATATAGTGATACTTACGCCGTAGGGATCGTTCTAATGTTATAACTTCTTGATTTTGTACGCGGGATGTTAATCTTCTTCGAAACCCTAGAAGAAAGCTTATGGATATGTTTATGGATGTTCTTTTGTCGTTTTATATGGAAAAATGAAGATAAAGACGGCCTAAGACCTATATATATCAACTCTTGAAAAGTCATATCGGTGATAGCTTGGCACCCTACCATTGGCCCATCTTCCGACACATATATCTTTTTATCCGAATGTCGCATGGACGAAGGGTTAAGCGATTTGGAAGCTATACTCAAAGACCTTCAATTTGACATTTAATATGTGCCAAAAGACCTCATAGAGAACATGAAATTTATTACTCAAAAAGCTCCATTACAAGGCAAATCCTTAGTCATTTTTTTCGTAACTTAAATCAGATTATTCCCGAACTTATATTTTCTATCCAAACATAATATATAGTCATATTTTGACTTTAAAATTATTAATTCACCATTAAAAGGTTCACAGTCATTATACGTCACCTTGGGACGCACAGGGTGTAACAACGTACCACAACTAGGTGGACTCATCCCTCAGAAATATCTTTTCCCCTAAAATGTGCCTTCACACGCTCAAATCTAACCAAAATTGACTTAATATCATCGAACAATGCAAGGAAAAAATTACAATAGATAAATTTATGATTTTTACACTTTTTCCAAAAAGTCAACAAAAGTCAATCCAGGGCTCGCCCGATGAAAACCCGGGTCCAAGGGTAGATTCTGACAACCCATAACCACACAAGCTCATATATGTGATTATTTTCAAAATCCGAGTCCAAATCTACTCTCAAAAATCAAATTCTTTTTAATAAAAATTTCACAAATTTTAAATTTTATTCACATGATGAAATATTGTCAGAAATTGATTATAATCACTTACCCTATGTTTTTAGATGAACATACCCTCTCCAGATCGCCTCCCTACCGTGTCTAAGGTTCTAAAATGAGAGAAAATGTTGAAAAACCCCGACTCCCAACCCTTTTATCTGGCTGGAGATGTTGCATTTGCGACACAGATGTGATCCCTAAAAATGGCGGACCAAGGATTGCATTTGCGAACCTCGATAGCCTGAACAATAGTCGGAATTGTGACAAAGCGTTTGATTGCGAAGCTGAACTTCTTCACAAAAGCGAACAATTGTTCGCAAAAGCGAACCATGCCTCAGGCTTGCTGACTTTGCAAATTGTGACATCGGAGACCCCCCTATCACCCTTGAAATTTTGAGGTTGGTGCTTGCAATTGCGTTAATGGAGCACCAGTAACACGAGAAATTCCATTTTCAGTTCAATTAATTCTTAAACATGTCTGAAACTCATCATAACCCCAAGGGCTCCAAACAAACATCCGCACAAATCTAAAAAATCATGTGAACTCGCTCGCATGATCAAAACACAACAATAACATCTAGAACTACAAATTGAACATTAAAACACATGAATTTCAAAGTAAATTTCAAGAACTACCAGAATTGAAACTAAAAGTGTGAATCCTATCAATTCAACTCAAAATTATACAGAATTTT
The DNA here is from genome assembly GCA_005239525.1 of Nicotiana knightiana. Classification (NCBI taxonomy): domain Eukaryota; kingdom Viridiplantae; phylum Streptophyta; class Magnoliopsida; order Solanales; family Solanaceae; genus Nicotiana; species Nicotiana knightiana. The sequence continues at coordinate 50,169 of ML378889.1, forward strand.
GCAGGCAAGTTTTAAATAGCATAACATGCCTATTCCAAATCCCAAAATAAAATTCTAAAATTTATAGCAAAAAGTCAACCTACGGCCAAAATTTTGGCAAAACAACACAAGTCAACCTTTGGACTTTCGAGTTGGATTTTGAGTATACGCCCAAGTCAAAAATGATGATACGAAGAGATTGGAACAATCAAAACACATTTCCAGGGTCGTTTTCACAAATGTCAAAATTTTGTCAACATTTCCAACTTACGCTTCTAAGCCAATAATCAAAGGGTAAAAATCAACTGCAAATCTTCCCCTTATGAAACTAATCAATGAAGCATAAAAAGGGGTAAGGGGCGCAATTACAAAAAATAAGCGGTCGGGTCATCACAATTGTTGAAGGATTCCTTTACTCACTAACAGAAATAAAGATTCATTAAACTATAATGAGGGTAAATAGTTTTGAATAATTAGTGAAATATCATTTAGATAAAAGTCTACATCTTTATGATGTACGTAAATGTGTTCTCAAATTATTTCCTTTTCTTTTCTATATTTTTTATTTCTCAATATGTTTGTTATATCACTTCGTGATATACTTGAGATTAACAAGTTGGTAGGACCAAGCTTTGATGACTGGTATAGAAATTCTAAAATTGTTCTCAATCATAAAAAAATTCATTGATGTGATCGATAAGCCTGCAAAGATAGTTCCAACAGAGAATTATGTTGAAAGCACCAAGGTTTATCACAAATACTTGGACGAATTCCTTGTTATTGAATGTCTTAAGAAGATATTTCATACACTGTTGGACATTGGAATCTCCCCATTTGGACCCCATGTCAATCATGTGATTGATCTTATCGAAGAACTAGAGAAGTTGGGTGCAAGCTTGGTAAAGAGCTTGCTGAAGATTTAATCTTGTAGTAACAATTCGATGCTGGATGTTTTCACTATAAAAATAAAGGGAATTGAAAGAGAAGTTGCAAGGATTATCTTGCAAATCTAAAGCATAATAATGAAGGCGAGACATTAATGACAAAATATTTTCAAGGTTTCTTCAACTACTTATAATTTTTCATTATAGGTATTATATACTTACAATGGTTATAACATCTGCAATATGTTTCAAAGGTTCAGGATAAGTATGAGACTAAAGAAAGGAGAAGTTAATGTAAAAGTAAATATAAAGATCAATTTCTTTAGTAATGCCTTCGGGAAAAGTACTTGTGCTGGACAATTGTTATTATGTTTCTAAATTTATTTTCAACATACTATCAGCTTCTATGTTGGACAAGCGTGGATTTTACATTAACATAGGCAATGTTATTTGCTCTATTTATTACGGTGATGATTTATATGTGAATCTCTATCGCCAACACGATGTTTGTGTCTTACCTAATGTGAATGCAAATTCGATTATGTATGTTTCTAGTTTTAAGAGAAAAAGAGATGATCACGTAAATCATACATATCTTTATCATTATATGGTTGGTCATATTGGAGTGAAAAGAATTAGCAACTTATACAAGGAAGCATACCAAGACAAGTATGATTCTAAATCATATCCAACTTGTGAATCTTGTCTCAAAGGAAAAATGACCAAGTCTCCATTTACTAGAAGTGAAGAAAGAGATTTTGAATTATTGGGACTAATTCATACATATGTTTGTGGGTCCATGAAAATTCAAGCTAGATGTATATATTCTTTCCTCATCACCTTCACTAATGTCATGTCAAGATATGAGTTTTTGTAATCTTATGAAACAAAAATCTTAATCTTTTGAAATGTTCAAAAGTTCTATAGTGAAGTTGAGAAACAAGCTTGTACAAGTATCAAAGTACTAAGGTCTGATAGATGTGGAGAATATCTTAGTGAAGAGTTTACTAGGTATCAAAGAGAATGAGATTCTCTCACAGTGGAAACCTCTATGATCACCACAACACGATGGTGTATCTGAAAGAAGGAATCAAACGTTATTGGATACGGTGAGATCTATGATGGCGTTTACCGATCTTTCAATAAATTTATGAGGATATTCTTTGGAATCAGCACCATACAAACTTAATAAAGTTGCCACTAATTCATTCTCTACAACACCATATGAGAAATGGAAAAGACCTAAGTGTAACCTTAAACATATTAAAGTTTGGGGTTGTCCAGCTTATGTTAAAAGATAATAGTTGGATAAAGATGACTCAAGGTCTAATAAGTGTGGGTTCATTGTGTATCCCAAATAATTAATGGAATATTATTTCGATCACCCTTCTAACCATAAAATGTTTGTGGCTAGAGGAGAAACCTTTTTGGAAAGGAAAAATTATAGTGGAGAATTAGAACTTGATGAAATCCGGTAAATTAATGAAATAACACAATATCAAGATCATAACAACACAAGTTGAAGAACCTTAATTGGATGATTTGGGGTTCAAAATGAAGTTTTCACTATAATGGTTGAAGTTTGAGAACTAAATGTGGTGCAATAACAGGTTAATGAACTATTCCATACCAAATTAATTAATAACCAAATCCAACACAAAGTGAGCAAGTTTAACAACAACCTCTTAGAAGGTCTACACCAGAATGTCATGTACATACTAGATTGAATATAATGGGACAAGTTGATGTATCAAATGAGGTTGATCAAAATGATGATGATCTTATGGCCAACGAATACGCGATACAAGGTGCTGACTGCGAGAAATGGCAAAAGGCCATGGAATCCAAAATGGAGTCCATGAAGAAAATAATTATGGATTTTAGTTGAACCTTCAAAGGATATAAAACTTATAGGTTGAAAATGGATTTTTAAGAAATATATTGGATCAAATGGAAAGGTGGATACCTACAAAGCCCATGTTGTTTCCAAGGGACATCGTCGAAAAGAATGAATCGACTATGGCGAGACATTCTCTCACGTGGAAATGCTCAAATCAATTTATGTTTTTCTTGCTATAGCGACATACTATAATTATGAAATGTGGCAAATGGATGCAAAAACAACTTTACTCAATGGTGATCTAGAAGAGGATGTGTACATGACACGACTTGAAGATTTTGCAAGCTACAAAGACCCATTTATGTACTAAAGCAAGCTTCTCAATGATGTCATATTCAGTTAACAAGACAATTGAAAATTTTAATTTTGTTAGATGCGAAGAAAATGCTTGTATGTATAAAAAGATTAGTGGGAGAACAATTATATTCTTAATACTGTATGTTGATGATATATTGCTCATAAGAATTTATGTACCATTATTGTGATGTACCAAGATTTGGCTATCAAAACGGTTCTCCATGAAATACTTGGGAGAAACATCTTATATATTATATCTATAGAAATAGATCTAACAAGATGCTTGGGCTTTTCAAGTCTTTGTACTTTGGTACCATTTTAAAAAGGTATAGCATAGGTAAATCATAAACAGATTATCTACCTATAGGCACTGAAATTACTCTCAGTATGGAGGATTGTCTTAAAACACCTGAAGAGAGAGAACACATGAGTAGGATCCCATACGTTAGTGCAATGAGAGCTACTACGAATACCATGATATTTACACATCTTATCATGGCATATGAAATTGAAGTGACTAGCCAATATCAGCAAAAATCTGGTGAGGAACATTGGAAGGTAGTGAAGAGCATTTGTCACGCCCCAAACCAGAGGAGGCATGGTAGGAAATCGGTTCCATACTCGGCCCAAGCGTACTGCTCAGTAACTGTAAACTCTTAAAGGGTAGCCCTAAGCTTAGGCCGACAAGTCCTACATGTAAGCTAATAATACCAATCAAGATTGACGAGGCCCTATTCTGAATCATATGAAAATAACGTCTATCTCATCAAAGGGGTCGACATACCCAAAATCTCAAATACATAATAGTGCATGTTGACGAGGCTGTCATGAAAGTATGAAACTAGCAACACCAAATTGAACATGCACACAGGGTTGGAAATGCCACAATACTAACATACATAACATACGAGACTCATCTACAAGCCTCTAATGATAACAAAACTATATCATGGCCAGGATAGGTCCTCGACCTACCTATCAAACATGTATATACAAAATGGACTCAAAAGTCTAGACATGGTAATTCTGAGGGGTGGAGCTTACCAATAAAGTTGATGTTAGGCTCTTTCTTATTGGAAGATCTATCCGGTTGTCTATCAGGACCTGCATGCATGAAATGTTGCGTCCCTGACAATAGGGACATCCATATGAAATAATGTACTAAGTATGTATGGCTATATAATAACTGAAAGCTGAAACTGAACTGGTAGTATAATTACTGAAGTAACTAGGAGTTAGAGATGATCTAAACATAAGCTTATCTGCTAATAATAACTCAACTCTCTCGAGATAGTAAGAAAAATAAGTGTACATCCCGATAAGGCTCGGTACGTGAAACTGCACGGTCGTAGTAGGATTGCTCATAGGCGCTCAGACATACTACGATCGGTATCTTAATCGGTGTGGGCTGATCGTAGGAGCTCAACCATAGTTGACATGGTATATAACTTACCATCTGATCAAAGGGTCTTCAGTAGCGACCTGCCCACCGATTTTAGCTCGGTGGTGATGAATATACTGTAACATTGTGCATATATATGGACCTTTTGCTCTCTTGATCTAATTAAGTCTATACTTCACTGAATATAAAGTCCCGAGAAGGGAGGACTATAACTTATGAGATTAGGATAATGTACATGAATTATGGGGTACGAACTTCTCATTAGTTGTTGTTATCAAATGGTTTAGTTACGGGATCATGCCAAAATGAATGAAAGGTTTAGCCTTAACATATTATATATATATATATATATATATGTCTATTAACAATATTGAACTCCATTCGTAGAACCTTAATCTACAAGAACGATAGTGACACTATTGTTAAGCTACGAAAGAAACAATTATTGTACAACAAACGACAAGCTTATTCTACATTAAAAGCAGCACCTCTGATGTTTTGGTTAAATTCCCCCACTTTGAATATTGCAGAAAAATCCTACAACAACCAGTAGCTATATGAAATACAACCATCACATACGATACATCGGGTGTCAAGCTCGATTCACGTCTAATAAAGCGTATTTTCAAACCCTTTACATCTTCTTTTTCCATTTTTATAGGGAATATATCAATAGTGACAACAACAATATACTCAGGTTATTCCCCCTATTTCCCAGCAATAAAGTGCTTCAAGAACACCTCTCAAACAGTCCAACAACCGATAACAACATAACTATGATTTTTGCCCATTACTTTGCTGTCACGACCCCCAATGTCACGCCCCAAAATACCACCATTGGGCCGTGATGGCGTCTAACGTTGAACCCGCTAGACAAGCCACCGTGTACAGTTAAACTAGCATGAAAATATCGATTTAACAGAATAAGCTAAAAATAGTTCACAACTTAACAACGGAAATAAATAAATTTAGTTTTCAAAACTAAGTAAAGACAAGATAATACATCGACGCATAATTTTCCCAAAACCTGGAGTCACAAACTCAAAAACTTTCCATAAGAGTGCTAAATACAAGGTCTGAAAGGAAATACATGACTGTCTCTGAAACTAGAGGAAAACAAGACAGTAACGAAGATATAGGGATGGGAGAGACACCAAGGCCCACGAACGTCAGCGGGTATACCTTGAAGCCTATAGGATAAGATGAAAGACACTCCCACTAATGATGTCCTCCGGGTTCGGCTGCGTAATCTGCACAACATAAAAAAGTGCAGGTGTAGCATCAGTACAACCGACCCCATGTACTGGTAAGTGCCTAGCCTAAATTCGGCGAAGTAGTGACGAGGCTAGAACCAGACTACCGAGTAAACCTGTGCAATTCGAATATATATATACGACAGAAAAGAAATACAGTAAGTAATCAACCAATAAGGGAAGGGGAACATGATGTGGGGAGATAACAGTTTCATATAAGAAATCTTAAATAAAGAAAGGACCAACAAGGCCAGAATATCAATAAGGACAAGATATCACAAGCTTGCACGGCATCACCCTTCGTGCTTTTACTCTCGTCCTCACTATGCAATGTATAATGTAATCAATGTAAATCATGGCACGACATCACCCTTCGTGCTTTTACTCTCGTCCTCATTATGGAATGTATAATGTAATCAATGTAAATCATGGCACCACATCACTCTTCGTGCTTTTACTCTCTTTCCTCACAGTATAATCAATGAATATCGGTACGGAATGGTACATCGTACGGCATGACATCACCCTTCGTGCTTTACACTCTTTCCTCACAATATCAAACAATGCACGGAATCACCCTTCGTGCTTTAACACTCTTCCTCACAATAGCAAAAAATGCACGGCATCACCCTTCGTGCTTTTAACACTCTTCCTTACCCAAACAACAATCACAAACAAGGGCAAGGGAGTAAACATAATAGAAATAGAAATCTCGACAAAGGAACAATAATAATAATCTCAACATCCCAGCAAGGGAGACAATATCAAACAATGCACGGCATAACCCTTTGTGCTCTGACACTCTTCCTTACAATAGCAAATAGTGCACGGCATCACCCTTCGTGCTTTAACACTCTTCCTCACCTAAACAGCAATCACAAACAAAGGGCAAATGAGTAAACAGAATAGAAATAGAAATCCCGGCAAGGGAACATCAATTAAACAATTAAATCCTGGCAAGGGAACAATAAAAGTAATCTCAACATCCCAGCAAAGGAATCACTGAAGCAACAACGACCCATCAAGGTTATATTTTAATAACTCTTTCTCTTTCTTTTACTTTCATTTAATAATTTACTCTATCACTTGTGCCAATGCTCCAAAGGATTCAATTATCTCATATATCTTCACCGTTCGTGTTACCACTCGAGCTAACTCTCCTCGAAGTTTAAAGATCACAATTCACTTTACATGCTCTTTACAACTTATAGAAATCATCAATTAAGCATGGAAATTACAACAAAATCAGAATATTCGCAATATAAAGACTCACGATCATGCTAGACTCCAATGTATAGATACTCGTCACCATTCCTATACATCGAACTCGACCATTAGAAAGTAGCAAATAAGACTCAACTCCTATTCCCTCAAGCTAAGGTTAGACCAAACACTTACCTCGGGTCCAAAATATAGCAATCAACCCTCTAACATCGCCTTTCCTTTAGAATTCAACTCCAGAATGGTATTATCTAGACATAATTAACTCAAGTATATCAATAAGGATTCAATAATTTAATTACGTAGCATAATTACCCATTGCCATGTATTCTTCCAAAATAACAAAATTCGACCCCGACCCGCTTGGTCCAAACACGAGGCTCGGACCGAAACCACGTCACCTATTCACCCACGAGCCCGAATATATAATTTGTTTTCAAATTCAACCGCAAAACGAGGTCTAAATAAAAAAAATTCAAAAGGGCCTAACTCTACCCAAATTCCCACTTTTCTACTCTAATTTGCATGTTTTAGGCTTAGGAATTCATAAGATATAGATGAAAAATGAAGGAAACGAGTTAAAATTTACTAACACAAGAAGTTTTGGTGAAGGATGGATTCAATGGACGCCTAAGGACCTTGGAGAAGAAGAATTTCGTGAAAACTTTTGAAAAATCCCGAAGCTACTGTTCTGGAAATATTTATATACCACTAGGAAAAAATTTCCCTTCGCGTTCGTGAAGGGTGTACTGGACAGACCATCGCGTTCGCGAAAAGGTGAATGCGGAGGCGAAGACTAAAGAGGTTGGGGTCTAGAAATTGGCCGACGCGAACGCGTGGGACATCACGCGAACGCGATGTGGAAGACCTGTAAAGCTACGCGAACGCGGTCAAGTGTATGTGAACGCGAAGACGAAAAGAGGGCGAAGCCCTTAGGGTCAAATAACCCTACGTGTTCGCGAGGGAATGGATGCGAACGTGATGAAGGAATAGTTTAAAGCTTCGTGAACGCGGAAGAGGCGTCGCGAACGCGAAGAACAAATGGACCTGCAACTGCTGAAGCCAAAAACCAACAATATTCCTCAGTTCAAAATCACTCCGAGACACCTCCTAAACACTACCGAGCTCTCGAGGCTCCTAAAAAATCACATGCACTAACTCAACAACATCCTACGAACTTAACCGTGCGATCAAATCGCCAATATAACATCAAAAACAACGAATCAAACCTCAAAATCACTAGTTTTTCTTCAAACTTCATAAACTTCAAATTTAGAGTTTTAAGTCTGAAACACGTCAAACGACGTCCAATTTCAACCAAACTCAACTGAAATATGTTAAACCACATATAAGACCTGTATCGGGTTCGGGAACCAAAATACGGGCCTGATACCAACACATTCTAACCAATTTTCATTTCACTTTTCTTTAAAAATTTCAGAAAAACAATTTCACTCAGAAATTCATTTCTCGTGCATAATAAATATAATCATGGCACGGAATGTCCCCTCGGGCATAATTATATAAAACATGGCACGGAATGTCCCCTCCTGCATAATCAATATAAAACATGGCACGGAATGTCCCCTCCTGCATAATCAATATAAAACATGGCACGGAGTGTCCCCTCCTGCATAATAATATAAAATATGGCACGGAATGTCCCCTCGTGCATAATCAATATAGAACATGGCACGGAATGTCCCCTCGTGCATAATCAATATAGAACATGGCACGGCATCACCCTTCGTGCTTTAACACTCTTCCTCACCCAAACGACAATCACAAACAAGGGCAAGGGAGCAAACAGAATAAAAATAGAAATCCCGGCAAGGGTACATAAACCAAACAATTAAATCCAAGCAAGGGAATGTCAATCAAACAATTAAATCCTGGCAATGGAACATCAATCAAACAACTAAATTCCGGCAAGGGAACATCAATCAAACAATTAAATCCCGGCAAGGGAACATCAATAAACAATTAAATCCTGGCAAGGGAACATCAATCAAACAATTAAATCCCGGCCAGGGAACTATACAACGATGAACCGGCAAGGGTACATTTCAATAGCTCTTTCTCTTTCTTTCACTTTCATTTCATAATTTATTCGTTTCACAATTTGAGCCAATGCTCCAAAGAATGTAATACCTCATATTTCTTCATTATTCGTTTCACAATTTGAGGCAATGCTCCAAAGAATGTAATATATCATATTTCTTCATTATTTATTTCACAACTTGAGCCAATGCTCCAAAGAATGTAATATCTCCTATTTCTTCATTATTCGTTTCACAACTTGAGCCAATGCTCGAAAGAATGTAATATCTCATATTTCTTCATTATTCGTTTCACAATTTGAGCCAATACTCCAAAGTTTGTAATTACCTCATATTTATTCACATGCCCTCTACATCATATAGAAATCATCAATTAGGCATATGAATTACAACAAAGTCATAATATTCACAATATAGGGACCCACAGTCATGCTAGACACCAATGTATAAATACTCGTCACCATGCCTATACATCGTATTTGAAAATTAGCAAATAGCAAATAATACTCAACTCCTATTCCCTCAAGCTAAGGTTAGACCAAACACTTACCTCGGGTCCAAAGTATAGCAACTAACCCTCTAACACCGCCTTTCCTTCAGAATTCAATTCCGGAATGGTATTATCTAGGCATAATCAACTCAAGTATATCAATAAGGATTCAATAATTCAATTACATAGCCTAATTACCCATCTCCATGCATTCTTTCAAAATAACAAAATTTGACCCTGGGCCCGCTTGGTCCAAACACGAGGATCGGACCAAAACCACGTCACCTATTTACCGACGAGCCCAAATAATTCGACCCCAAAACGAGGTCTAAATCAAGAAAATTCAAAAGGGCCTAACTCTACCCAAATTCCCAATTTTCTACTCTAATTTGCATGTTTTAGGCTTAGGAATTCATTAGATATAGATGAAAAATGAAGGAAACGAGTTAAAATTTACTAACCCAAGAAGTTTGATGAGGGATGGCTTCAATGGATGCCTAAGGGCTTTGGAGAAGAAGAAGTTTGTTATTTTCTATAAAAATACCGTAGCTACTGGTTCTGAAAATATTTATGTACCACTGGGAAAAATTGCCCTTCGCGATCGCGGAAGGGAGGTCACGTTCGCGAAGGGTAGACTAGACAGACCATCGCGAATTAAGCCTCAAAATCCATTAAGGAAAAGCTCAAGCAAGGTATGTATGGCTAAGACCTACTCTTCTTAGAAATTGAACCAATTTATGTCCATGCAATTGGTGTAAGTCCTTAAATTTATTGATATAAAAAGTATGGGATGGGAAATAAGATAGGTAAGGGTCATCACATTCTCCACCTCTAAAACAACCGTTCGTCCTCGAACGGACAAAAGAAAGAAGTACCTGAGTCGGAAAAAAGATGAGGATAACGGCTTCGCATATCGGACTCGGACTCCCAGGTCGATGCCTCAGCAGGCTGACCTCTCCACTGAACAAGAACAGAAGGGAAACTCTTGGATCTCAACTGACGAACTTGCCGGTCTAGAATAGCTACCGGTTCCTCCTCATAAGATAAGTCCTTGTCCAACTGGACAGTGCTGAAATCTAACATGTGGGCTGGATCGCCGTGATACCTCCGAAGCATGGACACATGAAAAACTGGGTGTACGGCTGATAAGCTAGGTGGCAATGCAAGTCTATAAGCCACCTCTCCCACTCGATTAAGAATCTCAAACAGACTAATGAACCTAGTGCTAAGCTTGCCCTTCTTCCAAAATATCATCACGCTCTTCATAGGCGACACTCGGAGCAATACTCGCTCACCAACCATGAAAGCCACATCTCAAACCTTGCGATCTGCATAACTCTTTTGCCTGGACTGAGCTGTAAGAAGCATATCCTGAATGATCCTGACCTTGTCCAAGGCCTCCTGAACCAAATCTATACCCAACAACCGAGCCTCTCCCGGCTCAAACCATCTAATCGGAGATCGACACGGCCTACCATATAAAGCCTCATAAGGAGCCATTTGGATACTCTATTGGTAGCTGTTCTTGTAGGCAAACTCTGCTAACGGCAAGAACTGATCCCATGATCCTCCAAAGTTAATAACACAAGCTCGGAGCATATCCTCCAATATCTGAATAGTCCGCTCGGACTGCCCGTCCGTCTGAGGATGAAATGTTGTGCTCAACTCCACCTGGGTGCCTAACTCTCGTTGAACTGCTCTCCAGAAACGCGAGGTAAACTGTGCGCCCCGGTCCAAAATGATAGATACCGGCACACCATGGAGGCGGACAATCGCCCGGATATAGATCTCAACTAACCTCTCTGATGAATAGGAGACTGCCACAGGAATGAAATGCGCTGACTTGGTAAACCTATCGACAATGACCCAAACTGCATCGAACTTCTTCCGGGTCAACGAAAGTCCAGTAACAAAGTCCATAGTGATCCTCTCCCACTTCCACTCGGGAAGCTCAATCCTCTGAAATAAACCACTAAGCCTCTGATGCTCATACTTACCCTGTTGATAATTCAAACACCGCACCACATATGCTACAATATCCTTCTTCATTATACGCCACCAATAATGTTGCCGCGAATCCTGATACATCTTTGTGGCGCCCGGATGAAAAGAGTACCGGGAACTATGGGCCTCTTCTAAAATCAACTCTCGAATTTCATCAACATTGGGCACACAAACTCGCCCCTGCAATCTCAAAACACCATCATCATCTAAGGTCACCTGCTTGGGGCCTCCGCGCTGCACCGTGTCTCTAAGTATACACAAATGGGGATCATCAAATTGTCGATCATGGATATGCTCCAATAATAAAGAACGAGCGACCGTACAAGCCAACACTCGACTAGGCTCAGAAATATCCAACTTCAAAGCGATTGGCCAAAGCCTGAACATCCAATGCAAGCGGCCTCTGACTGACCGAAATAAAAGCAAGACTGCCCATCCTAGTTGACTTCCTACCCAAAGCATCGGCCACCACATTGGCCTTGCTATCTTGCATCAACACTGCACCAAGCCCAATACAAGAAGCATCACAATATACTGTGTAAGGCCCTGAATCTGTGGGCAAAACCAATATCGGTGTAGTAGTCAGAGCTGTCTTAAGCCTCTGAAAGCTCGCCTCACACTCGTTCGGCCATCTGAACTGGCACCCTTATGGGTCAACCTGTTCATCGGGGCTGCAATAGATGAGAACCCCTCCACGAACCGACGATAGTAGCCAGCCAATCCCAAGAAACTCTGAATCTCTGTAGCTGATGTTGGTCTAGGCCAGTTCTTGACTGCCTCAATCTTCTTCGAGTCAACCTGAATACCCTCTGCTTATACGACATAACCCAGGAATGCAACTGAACTCAACCAGAACTCACACTTCGAAAAGTTTGCATATAGCTGACTGTCCTTCAGAGTCTTAAGAACAACTCTGAGATGTTGCTCGTGCTCCTCCTGGCTGCGCGAGTATATATCATCAATGAAGACTATCACAAACGAGTCCAAATAAGTCCTGAACACTCGGTTCATCAAATCCATAAAAGCTACTAGGGCATTTGTCAACCCAAACGATATGACCAAAAACTCGTAATGCCCGTACCGAGTGCGTAAAGCTGTCTTAGGGACATCGGATGCCGTAATCCTCAACTGATTGTAGCCAGATCTCAAGTCTATCTTTGAAAATACATTGGCACCCTGAATCTGATCGAACAAATCATCAATCCTTGGTAGTGGATACTTATTCTTGATTGTAACCTTGTTCAATTGCCGGAAATCAATGCACATCCTCATCGAACCATCATTTTCCTTCACAAACAATACTGGAGTACCCCAAGGAGAAACGCTGGGCCTAATGAAACCCTTCCCAAGAAAATCCTGCAACTGTTCCTTCAACTCTTTCAACTCTAGCGCGGCCATGCGATACTGCGGAATAGAAATGGGCTGGGTGCCCGGAGCCAGATCAATGCAGAAATCAATGTCCCTGTCGGGTGGCATCCCCGGCATGTTTAAAGGGAAGATCTCAGGAAACTCACGAACCACAAGTACAGAATCAATAGAGGGAACCTCAACACTGGAATCGCGCACATAAGAAAAATAAGCTAAGCACCCCTTCTCGACCATATGTCGAGCCTTCACGTACGAAATAATACTGCACGTAAAATGACCAATCCATCTCCACTCCAAACGGGGCAAATCCGGTAACGCTAAGGTCACCGTCTTGGCATGGCAATCCAAAATAGCTTGATATGGGGATAACCAGTCTGTCCCCAATATAACATCAATGTCGACCATACCTAAAAGCAACAAATCAGCACGGGTCTCAAGACCCCCAATCGCCACAACACAAGAACGCTGGACTCGATCGGCCACGATAGAATCACCCACAGCTGTAGATACATAAACAGGAATACTCAATGGATCACTAGGCATGACTAGGTATGGTGCAAAATAAGAGGACACGTACGAATACGTAGACCCTAGATCAAATAGCACTGAAGCATCTTTGTCACAGACCCGAATAGTACCTGTAATGACTGTAATGACCCACGATGCAAACGCAATGAAGGAATAGCTTAAAGCTTCGCAAACGCGGAAGAGGCGTTGCGAACGCGAAGAAAAAATGGACCTACAACTGTTGAAGCCAAAAACCAGCAATCTTCCTAAGATCAAAATCACTCTGAGACACCACAGAAACACTCCCGAGCCCTCGGGGCTCTTAAAAAATCACATGCACTAACTCAACAACATCTTACGAACTTAACTGTGCGATCAAATCGCCAATATAACATCAAAAACAATGAATCAAACCTCAAAATCACTAGTTTTTCTTCAAACTTCATAAACTTCAAATTTAGAGTTTTAAGTCCGAAACACGTCAAATGACGTCCAATTTCAACCAAACGTCACAAAAATATCTTAAACCACATATAAGACCTGTATCGGACGCCGGAAGCAAAATATGGGCCCGATACAAACACATTCTAACCAATTTTCATTTAACTTTTCCTTATAAATTTCAGAAAAACAATTTCACTCAAAAATTCATTTCTCGGGCTTGGGACCTCAGAATTCGATTCCGGGCATACGCTCAAGTCCCATATTTTCCTACGGACCCTCCGGGATTGTCAAATCACAGGTCCGGGTCCGTTTACCCAAAATGTTAACCGAAGTCAAATTTACTCATTTTAATATCAAATTTTAGCATTTTTCACAGAATGTCATATTTAAGCTATCCGGCTATGCGCCCGAACTACGCATGAAAATCTAGGCAACTACAGATCAGGTTTTGAAGGCCTCGAAAGTACGGAATGGGTATTAAAATAAGTGATGACCCTTTGGGTCGTCACACCAAAATCCTAAGCCGGCCGTGATGGCGCCTATCGTGGAACTAGGCTAGCCAACAATCACATACTGACATAATATTTTCATAATTTCCAAAACTGTTCCGATATTTCACAAAATTCTTTCGCTTAAGCAGTTTAAAAAACAAAATTGAATAAAACAGTTTATAAACTATCCCAAAACCTGGAGTCAACCGTCATGAGCGTCTACGAGTAGTACTAAATAACCTTACTGTCATAATACATCAAGTCTCATAACGAGGAACCAGATACGAAACACAAAAAGGGAAAAAAAGAGTTGTTGTGGATGCTGAACAGCTACCTCGAAGTCCCAACTCCGGCTCCACAAGAAGGAAGAAAACAAGCGCTCGGTACCAGCACCTGTATCTGCACACATGGGTGCAGAGAGTAATGTGAGTAAGCCAACTCAGTAGTAATGGAAATAAATCAATTTTAAGCGGTAAGAAACACATAGGATCAAATCATCAATTCACAATAAGCACAACCTTTCTTTCCAACAGTGTATACATTAAATCAATATGCTTTAAAAGCCAACTTCAGTAAAAATCCTTTGAAAAGTGTGATTTCCAACAGTTTCAGAAAAATACCCAAAGAGTTCAGTGTAAAATGAAATAAATTATAAATAGCCACTTGAGCCAAACTGTTTATCATAAATCGTCCCTCAGGAAAATCATCACTCAGAATCATTCACTCAGCATGCCTCACAATCACTCAGTATCAGACCCTCGGGAAAACTCACTATCACTCATGCCTCCCAATCACTCGTCACTCGGCACTCGGCACTCGCAGTCAGTAGGTAACTGCGCTCACTGGGGGTGTGTACCGACTCCGGAGGGGCTCCTTCAGCCCAAGCGCTAATATCAAGTGACCTTGTGGCATATCATATCCTCACAATCAGGCCCTCGACCTCACTCAGTCAGAAACTCTCAAAAAAGCCACTCAGGCTATAAGTAAAACGGGGTACTCGACCCAAAACATTATTTTATATCTCAAAATAGTGTAAATAAGGCTGAGTTTCGAAATCAGCTAAAACATAATATTACTGAGTATAAATCATAAGTCAAACAGCGAGGAAATAGTAGTAAAAGCCCCCAAGGGGTCTAAATAAGTCGGCACAAGGCCCCAAATATGGCTTACAACCCAAATATAACAATAGTCTTAAAACACGATTTAACATATGATTTAAAAGTAAATACTCAACTCAATAGTTGCCACGGGAATGACCAAGTCCAAATCCAAAATCAGTGCACGCCACACACTTGTCATCCGACATGTGTGCCACTCAAAAAATATTGAGAAAATATGAAGTCCAGGGTAGCGTACCCTCAGGACAAGATTTACAGTCATTACTTACCTCAAACCGGCCCAACGACTAATCCACGATGCTCTTTCCTCTCGATTCGGCTCCCGACTACTCCGAATCTATCCAAAACTAGATTAATAGCATCAATATACGCTAAAGGATCAAAGCCTACTCGAAAACTATCAATTTTAACAAAAATTCCCGATATTGGCCAACCTCGGCCCTAGGGCCCACGTCTCGGAATTCTATAAAAATTGCATCACAATAATCCACATCCTTTCCTGAGTCTATAAATATAAAATGCATCGAAGTCCAACTACAATTGACCCCTCATTTCCTCAATTTTTAAGTCTCAATTCCCCAAGCCCTAAACTCCCAATTAAGGCAACTAAACTCCACTAATTCCAAGCCTAATCCGTCAAATATCAACATAGAATCGAGTTTTAGGTCTAAGAAACATACCTCCATGGAAATACTTCGAAAACCCTCTTCAATTTTCTCCCAAAAGCCTCAGCCCACATGCAAAATATTATGAAAGTGCCAAAAATTCGCGGAGGCAGGTATTTATACCTCCTGCCCAGTGAAACTGCATCTGCGGCCTTTACTCCGCACCTGCAGTTCCAGGTGCGCACCTCTGAAAGTCCACTTAAGGCCCATTTCTCGCATCTACGGTGAATCACCTGCACCTGCGGTTTCGCAGTGCGGTCCAAGTCTCGCACCTGCGACTTTCTCCAGCCTGACCCAATTTCGCACCTGCCCTCCACTTACTGCATCTGCGAATTCACAGGTGCGACCCAGACCTCAGCTTTTGTTGTTCCTTCCCAGCTCTCCGAATCTCGCACCTGCGCATGCTGGCGCACACCTGCTGCATCGCACCTGCGGCTACCCTTCCGCAGGTGCGGCCACACCAGAAGCATGGCACCAGCAGCTCCTTCAGCTGCATTTTCAAACTTAAATCCTTCTGATGGCTATCCGAAATCATCCCGAGCCCCTCAGGACCCCAACCAAAAACACAAATAAGTCCCATAACCTAGTTCAAACTTAGTCGAGCCTTCGACACACCCAGAACAACGCTAAAACACCAAGATCACACTGGATTCAAGCCTATAAACTTTGAGATTTCTAAATTTTGCCAATGATGCTATAACCAACCAAAACACGTCCCAATGACCTCAAATTTTGCACAAACCTCCAACATGACACTATGAACCTGTTCCAACTTTCAGAATTCCATTCTGACCACGATAGCTAGTTTTTCACTACCGATCAGAAATCGCCAAAAACTCAATTTTGCCAATTCAAGCCTTATTCTACACCGGACATCAAAACCACATACCGGACATCAAAACCACATCCCCTAACGAAAGCTATCTAAGCCATAAAATCTACATTTGAGGTCGTTTACCAATAAGTCAACTCCCACTTGACTTTTCCAACTACTAAGCCAATTTAAGAGACTAAGTGTCTCAGTTCTCACCACGACCACTTCGAACCCAAACCAAACGGCCCAACACAACATAAATAGGCTAAGAAGTATATGAATAAGCATAAACAAACAAAACGGGGCTAATCTCATGAAACAACCGGCGGGGTCATTACATCCTCCCCCTCTTAAACAAACTTTCATCCTCGAACGAGTTTAAAAACATACCTGGAGTCTCAAATAAGCGAGGATATCTGCTCCACATCTATCGCTCGGTCTCCCAGGTGGTACCTCCACCGGCTACCCTCTCCAATGAAGCTTCACTGAAGCTATATCCTTAGACCTCAGCCTTCTGACCTGACGACCCAAAATAGCTATTGGCCCTACCTCATATGACATATCACCATCGAGTTGAACCATGTTGAAGTCCAAAACATGTGACGGGTCACCAACATACTTTTGGAGCATCAAAATATGGAACACCGGATGAATACTCGCTAAGTTGGGTGGCAAGGAAAGTCTATAAGCCACCTCTCCAATCATCTACAGCACCTCAAATGGCCCAATGAACCGGGGACTCAGCTTTCCCCTCATCCGAACCTCATACCACCCTTCATGGGTGACACCTTTAGCAGCACCTTCTCCCCAACCATGAAAGACATATCTCAGATCTTCCGGTTCGCATAACTCTTCTGCCTAGACTGCGCCGTGTGAAGCCGCTCCTGAATAAACTTTACCTTACCCAACACATCCTGAACCAAGTCTGTGCCCATTAGCCTAGCCTCGCCCGGCTCAAACCAACCAACCGGATCTACACCTCCAGCAATATAAAGCCACATACGGAGCCATCTGGATACTCGACTGATAATTACTATTATATGCAAACTCCGCGAGCGGCAGAATCTAGTCTCATGAACCCCCAAAATCAATGACACAGGCACGCAACATGTCCTCCTGAATTTGAATAGCCTCCAATTGCCCGTTGGTCTGAGGATGAAACATTGTGCTCAACTCAACATGAGTACCTAAATCTCTCTACACGGCCCTCCAAAATTGAGATGTGAACTGGGTACCTCTGTCGAAAATGATAGAAACTGGAACCCCATGCAATCGAACAATCTCCCTGATATAAATGTCAGCTAACTGCTCCGAAGAATAAGTAGTACCAACACGAACGAAGTGTGCGGACTTGTTCAGCCGATCCACAATAACCCATATAGAATCAAACCCCCTCGAAGTACGTGGAAGCCCAACTACAAAGTCCATGGTGATCTTCTCCCACTTTCACTCCAGAATATCTAACTCTGATGCATTCCATCCGGTCTCTGTTGCTCATACTTGACCTCCTGACAGCTAAGACACCGAGCCATGAACTCAACAATATCCCTCTTTATCCGTCTCCACCAGTAATGTTGTCTCAGATCCTGATACATCTTCGTGACACCCGGATGGATGGAATACCGCGAACTATGTGCCTCAACTAGAATCAACTCACGAAGCCTATCCACATTTGGCACGCAAATCCGGCCCTGAATCCTCATGACCCCATCATCACCAATAACCACATCCTTGGCATCACCCCGCCGGACCCTGTCCAGAAGAATGAGCAAGTGTGGATCATCACACTGGCGTGCTCTAATCTGACCATAATGAGAAGGCCTGGAGGATACACAAGCCAATACTCGTGGGGGCTTTGATAGATCAAATCTCACCAACTGACCCACTAAAGCCTGAACATCAAATGCTAAAGGTCACTCTTCTGCTGGTAGGTAGGCTAGACTCCCCAAACTCTCTGCTCTGCGACTCAGGGCATCGGTCACTACATTGTCCTTCCCCGGATGATATAGAATAGTTAAGCCATAATCGTTGAGAAGCTCCAACAATATCATGTGATGCAAATTCAGATCTGTCTGCTTAAGAAGATGTTGTATACTACGGTGATCACTGAAAATCTCACAATGTACTCCATACAAATAATGAAGCCAAATCTTCAAGGCGTGGAAAATGGCTGCTAGCTCAAGATCATGCACTGGATAATTCTTCTTGTGTACCTTCAACTATCTGGACGTGTAGGCAATCACCCTACCGTCCTGTATCAAAACCTCTCCAAGCCAACTCTCGAGGCATCACAGTAAACTGTATAAGAACCTGAACCCGTAGGCAAAACCAACACTAGAGCGGTAGTCAAAGCTGACTTGAGCTTCTGAATGCTCTCCTCACACTCCTCCGTCCACCTGAATGGAGCACCCTTCTAGGTTAGTCTGGTCATAGGTGCCGCAATTGATGAAAATCCCTCTACAAAACGGCGATAGTACCCTGCCAAACTAAGGAAACTGCAAATCTCGGTAGCTGATGATGGTCTAGGCCAGCTCTGCACCGCCTCTATCTTCTTCGAATCAATCTGAATACCCTCACTGGACACCACATGCCTCAAGAAAGCTACTGAATCAATCCAGAACTCACACTTCAAAAATTTTGCATACAACCTCTTCTCCCTTAGGGTGTAAAGCACCATCCCCAAATGCTGCTCATGATCCTTCCGAGATCGGGAATATACCAAGATATAGTCAATAAACACGATGATGAATGAGTCAAGATAAGGCCGAAACACACTGTGCATCAAGTACATAAAGGCCACTGGGGCATTGGTCAACCAGAAACTCATAATGACCATATCTAGTCTTGAAGGCAGTCTTAGGGATGTCGGGCCCCGGAATCTTCAAACTGATGATAGCCAGAACACAAGTCAATCTTTGAAAATACCCTGGAACCCTAAAACTGATCAAACAGGCCATTTATACAAGGAAAGGGATACGGTTCTTCACCGTAACCTTGTTCAGCTGCCGATAATCAATACACATATGCATAGAACCATCCTTCCTCTTCACAAACAACATCGGTGCACCCCAAGGTGACACACTAGGCCGAATGAACCCCTTATTTAGGAGTTCCTGAAGCTGCTCCTTTAATTCCTTCAACTTTGCTAGTGCCATACAATAAGGTGGAATCGAAATAGGTTGAATGCCTGGCACCAGGTTAATACCAAAGTCAATGTCCCTGTCAGGTGGCATGCCTGGTAGGTCTACAGGAAACACGTGCAGAAAATCACGGACCATAGGAACCGAATCAATAGCGGGAGTCTCACCACTGACATCCCTCACAAAAGCCAAATACGATAAACATCCCTTTTCAACAATACGCTGAGCCTTCGGGTAATATATCACCCTGCTAGGCACTTACTCAGAGGTACCTCTCCACTCAACCCTCGAAAATCCTGGCATAGCTAAGGTCACGGTCTTAGCGTGAGAATCAAGAAAACCATGACACGGAGATAGCCAATCGATGCCCAATATCAAATCAAAATCAACCACGCTGAGTAACAATAGGTCCACTCGGGTCTCCAGACCCCTAATAGATATCACACATGACCGATGCACACAGTCCACAACAATAGTATCGCCCACCGGAGTCGACACATGAACTGATGCATCTAGAGACTCACGGGGCATATCCAGAAAATGGGTAAAATATGATGAAACATATGAATATGTAGAACCAGGGTAAAATAAGGCGAAAGCATCTCGTCGACAGACTGAGACAATACCTGTGATTACTGCATCAGAAGCCATAATATATGGCCTGGCTGGAAGTGCATAGATACGATTCTGGCCTCCACCTACACGACCTCCCCCTCTAGGGCGGCCCCTGGCAATCTGACCCCCACCACTAGCTGTCTAGGCGGGTGGTGAAGTAACTGGAGTAGAAGTCGTGGGTTGGCCCCTCTGCTATGAAGAACCACCAAAACGATGGAGACACTAACTCCACATGTGCCTAAACTCTATGCACTCAAAACAACTCCCTGGTGTTGGAGATGGGGATTGAAAGGAACCCCCGGCACCAGAATGGCCATTAGAAAAATCATGCTTAGAGAGACCCTAAACTGATGGTGCTCATGCTGCACTCTAGGCTAGAAGGGCACTGAATGAGCAACAGCCCGACTAAGAACTGCGGGGACCATGCCCTGAAGATGCACCACTATAGGCTGGGCGGACTGGCTGAGGAGGCCTGAATGATTGGCCCCTACCACACTGAAACTGTCCTCTGGAAGGAGCACAACTAGAACTACCAGATCTACGAGGCCTCTTGGCCTCCCTCTCCTCTCACTCCTGGCGGCAAACTGACTCAATATCTCGAGCAATATCAATAACTTGCTCGAAGGTCGCACCTGATACCCTCTCCCGAATCATCAAAAGGCGGAGCTGATAAGTGAGGCCATCCACGAACCTCCTAACCCTCTCCCTATTAGTAGGGACAAACTCGGTAGCATGACGAGATAACTCAGAAAACCGCATCTCATATTGCATCACTGATAGCTCCCCGTGACGCAGCTGCTCAAACTGCCTGCGCTGCTCCCCATTGTGAGACTGGGGAGCATACTTCTCCAACAAGATACTGGAGAACTGCTACACGGTAAGGGGAACCTGGTCCTGAATGCTAGGGGGACCCTCTGGTGCTGCACGGGCTGGTCCCCTACCTCTGCCATGGCCACGACCGCGGCCTCAACCTCTCACGGGTCTATCTGGTGCCTGGTCACCCTGTTCGGTAGCGTGTGTCCTCACCATCTGTGAGAGAATGAAACACCAAAAGTTTAGATTTTCCAGAATCAACCAAATAGCACAACAAAATTCAAGAAAATGAGATTTTTCCCACGGGTTATGTAGCCTCTCGAAGATAAGTACAGACGTCTCTGTACCTATTCGCAAGACTCTACTAAACCTGCTCATTACTATTTAGTCCTATGCAACCTAGGCTCTGATACCAACTTGTCACGGCCCCCAAATCCTAAGCTGACCGTGATGGCGCCTCTTTGGGAACTAGGCTAGCCAACAATCACATAGTGACATAATATTTTCATAAATTCCAAAAATGTTCCGATATTTCACAAAATTATTTCGCTTAAGCAGTTTAAAGCAAGAAAAAATGAATAAAACAGTTTATACACTGCCCCAAAATATGGAGTCAACCGTCATAAGCATCTACGAGTAGTACAAAATAACCTTACTGTTATTATACATCAAGTTTCTGAATGAGAAACTAGATACAAAACATGAAATGGGAAAAAAAGAGATGATGTGGACGCTAAACAGCTACCTCGAAGTCCCAACTCTGGCTCCACAAGAAGGAAGAATACTAGCGCTCGGTACCAGCACTTGTATCTGCACACAGGGGTGTAGGGAGTAATGTGAGTACGTCAACTTAGTAGTAATGAAAATTAATCAAGTCTAAGTGGTAAAAAACAAATACGATCAAATCATCAATTCACAATAAGCACAGCCTTTATTTCCAACAATGTATACATTAAATCATCATGCTTTAAAAGCCAACTTCAATAAAAATCCTTTGTAAAGTGTGATTTCCAACAATTTCAGAAAAATACCCAAAGCCTTTAGTGTAAAATAAAATAAATCATAAATAGCCACTCGGGCCAAAACATGTATCATATACCGCCCCTCGGGCAAATCATCACTCAGTATCGGTCACTCATCCTGCCTCACAATCACTTAGTATCAGCACCTCGGGCAACCTCATTGTCACTCATTCCTCTCAATCACTCGTCACTCGACACTCAACACTTGACACTCGCACTCAATAGGTACCTGCTCTCATTGGGGGTGTGTACATACTTCGGAGGGGCTCCTTCAGCCCAAACGCTAATATCAAGCCACCTCGTGGCATATCATATCCTCACAATCAGGCCCTCGGTGTCACTCAGTTAGAGACTGTCAAAAAAGCCACTCGGTCTATTAGTAAAACGGGGTACTCGACCCAAAACATCATTTTATATATCAAAATAGTGTAAATAAGAATGAATTTCGAAATCATTTAAAACAAAATATGACTGGGTGACCCAATTCCGCACCTGCGCTCCACTTACCGCATCTGCGGATTCGCAGGTGCGGCCCAAAACTCTGCTTCTGCAGTTCCTTCCCAGCTCCCCCAGTCTTCAACCTACACATGCTGGCCCGTACGTGCGACTACCCTTCCGCAGGTGCAGCCACACCAGAAGCCTAGCACCAACAGCTCCTTCAGCTGTATTTTCCAACTTAAATCCTTCCGATGACTATCGAAATCATCCCGAGCCCCTCGAGAACCCAACCAAAAACACAAACAAGTCCCATAACCTTGTTCAAACTTAGTCGAGCCTTCGAAACACTCAAAAAATGCTAAAATACCAGGATCACATTGGATTCAAGCCTATGAACTTTGAGATTTCTAAATTTCGCTAATGATGCCGAAACCAACCAAAACACGTCTGAATGACCTAAAAATTTTCACACACATCCAATGTGAGACTAAGTGTCTCAGTTCTCACCACGACCACTTCGAACCTGAACCAACCGACCAAACACAACATCCAAAATTTTCCAACTTCAAGAATTCTATTCCGACCCTGGTAGCTAATTTTTTACTGCCGACCAGAAATCGCCAAAAACTCATTTTCGCCAAATCAAGCCTAATTCTACACCGGACATCAAAACCACATTTCGAACACACTCCTGAGTCCCAAATCACCTAAAGAAGCTATACGAGCCATAAGGTGAACATTTCGGGGTCGTTTACCAGTAAATCAACTCTCAGTTGACTTTTCTAACTATTAAGTCAATTTAAGAGACTAAGTGTGTCAGTTCTCACCACGACCACTTCGAACCTGAACCAACCGACCAAACACAACATAAATAGGCTAAGAAACATACGAATAAGCATGAATAGGGTAAACGAGGCAAATCTCACTGAACGACCGGCCGGGTAGTTACATTTGCAGATTTATTGTCGAATAAGCTAGCCACAACTTATACAAGTTTAAATACAAGGAAAAAAGAGGTTTAAATGCCTTAGAACAACAATAACAACTTAAATCCGAGATCACTTCACGTTGAGGAAACCATAAAATCAACTACAAAAAGAGAACTCAAGTTATATAAGCACCACAGTATTTCCGACGTAAGGTTTATGTTTTTTGCGTTTAGATTCACTCTTGGATAATGGGGGTGGGGCTTTAGGAGAGCATCTGGGAGTGTTTAGGAACTTTTTTGGTCAAGATAAATGAGTTAAACTAAGTTAGAACTGACTTAAATACGAGCTGGACGTTTCCATAGATTTTGTGGGTCCCAAAGCAGCTGCTTGTGCGGCTCACGACGACGTGAATATCTCTCCACTCTGATATCGTATTGGAAAATGGTTTAATGAATTAAAAACGATACTCAT
Source organism: Nicotiana knightiana (assembly GCA_005239525.1). Classification (NCBI taxonomy): domain Eukaryota; kingdom Viridiplantae; phylum Streptophyta; class Magnoliopsida; order Solanales; family Solanaceae; genus Nicotiana; species Nicotiana knightiana. The sequence continues at coordinate 74,494 of ML378889.1, forward strand.
AGATGTTAAATTTATGCGTAGATTTTACACCCCATGTTTTTTTAAGTGAAAGTACGCCATAAGTAAATTGATGGAAGATCGGAAATGAGATGTTACATCCCGCATTTTCGTATGTTAAAGTTTCGTCGTAAGTTAATCGACATAAGTTCGGGAATGAGATTATTGTGAGATTATAAGCATTATGTTATTTCAAACAAGTGATAAGTAAATTCGTGAAGGCGAGAGGGTAGGCAAATCGAAAAAACGGAATTTAATCAAAATTTGATATTTTGAGATAAAATACGGTCCAAGCTACAATACCCTATATTTATGGACTAGTGCCATACAATGTAGCACATGACCATGATAGTAAGATATATAAGGTGTGTTAAAAATGAGTAGTATTATAAGTAATTTGAGATAATTCTAAAGTATATGGATAAATCGGATAATTATTAATGTTAGTGGGAGATTAACAATTAATTAAGATAATTGTTGGTTTAATGTTGAGAAAGGATAACAACCCACGTTGAAGCAAACCACCTTAACATCCATGACTCATAAGTCATTGGAAAAGGTGGAAAACTAAAGTATTATGTGGTTAAGACACCACATGAAGTGGGGCCCACACCAATCCAAATATAAAAGAACCTTCTAAACTAGAAATGAGAGATTTGGCATTCTTAAAAACGTGAGATCACACATCCATTTGACAAATTAAAGCAATTGTAAGTCATAAGAATGTGAGAGTCACATATCTATTCTTAAGAATGTGAGGGTCATATATCAAAACGTGAGATTTGGCAATTATAAGGAAGTACGGTGCAATCTTTCTCAAGAATATCATACAGATTGTTCCCTATTTTGATCTCCTTTACATGTTTCGTTGCAATTAACGTGTGTTAGAGAGATTGACAAGAGAATCAGCTCATGTATGTTTAGGATAAACCTTTCCTTCATTTTGCATGATCTCATAATTACATATGTTTGATAACGAGGCATAAAGAGAAGTTCATACTCCCGAATTTATATGCATTATCCTAGTCTCCTAAGTTGTAGTATTCTCCCTTAGTGGGACTTCATATTTAATTAAAGTATTGTCTTCTTCCAGTCAAGAGAACAAAGAGTCTATATATATGGTATTACAGTATTTTCACTACCATCGAGCTATAATTGATGGGCAGGCCCCTTTTGGGCAACCTCTGATCATATGATAAGTTATATACCGAGCTTACTGTGGCCGAGCGCCTATGAGCGCGCCCAGCATGGTCAAGATATAGAGCCTAGTATGGTTGAGCGCCTATAAGCGAGCCTACTATGGCAGAGCAATTATATATACCAAGCCTTATACGGCCGGAAAGCTATTTTACTTACTATATTGAGAGAGTTGAGTCAGTATCAACACGTAAGCATATATTCATATTATCTTTGACTCTCAGTTACTCTCAGTTATTATACTATCAGTTTAGTTTCAGCTTGTAGTTAAGATGTTGCCTTACATACTCGGTACATGATTTCGTACTGACGTCCCTTTTTCCGCGGATGCTTCATTCAATGCGTGCATGTTCAAAAATATAGACGGGTAGACCTCCTCAGTAGATGTTGCATGTCTTCAGCTTGATCGGTAAGCTCCACGTCCTTCAGAGTTTTCGGGTCTAGATTTTATGTACATCTTGTGTATATATGTATATATGTTATGGGTAGGTCGCGGCCCTAATTCGATCGTAGTACATCGTTTACTAGACACTTGTAGACATATCCTGTCAGTAAGTGCAGTATGTTGGGCTTCTAGGCCTTGTATGTATATTTTGTGGGTTGTCAGCTGAAGTAGTTATGACGGTCTTGTCAACCCAACTTTATATTGATGTTTAGTCAGCGCTCGCAAATTGTCTTGCAATATGGCCCATTGTCAAGGTATGCCATTATATGATCAGAGTCCCTTAGTCGCACATTGGTACGCAAGGATAGGTGAGGCAAGGGGTTCCGATCTCGCCCCCCAAGTTCAGGGCGTGACAAAAGTTGTATCAGAGCAGTTCTCTCCTAGGGAGTCTACTAGCCATGCCTAATGGAGTCTTGTTTATTGGTGTGTCGTGCACCACACTTATAAGTAGGAGGCTACAGAGCATTTAGGACTGTCACTTTTTCTTCTTACTCTAGATCGTATGGTAGAGCTCACTTGTAAGAACCCAATTTCCTAAACTATATCTTATTCATAATACGATGATGCCTACATCCAGAAAGAGAGTTGGTAAGAGAGATAGCTATCGAAGAATTGAGTCAAAGGAACTCAAATATGCAACATGCTTATGATGAGTAAATGTAAGGTCTCCAGCAGATTCTGTGTGTACTAAGATGTATGAGCTTCTGGAAAAGGAGCCCTAAGGCATTAGTATCTATCCACCCATACGGTAAAAACCAATGAGAGATTCAGAAGTTAGATATATGTTTCAACAAGTAAAAGGAGCAAGATGAGAAGGGTATGAGGTACCTAGTTAATGAAGATTATTGGTATTTATACTCAGGCAGAAAAATATAAGCATTATGAGTTACCTTTAACAGTAATAGAGGTATGTATAATTTGCCACACCCATCTCAGTTATGCCTTATGGGGGCTAACAAGTGTAGGTTAAGAGAAGTATGGGATATCAGGATCCGACTACGATTAGAGTAACCCAAAATGGTGAATTGATTGTTTGTAATAGTTGACATTTCCGAAGGATATTACAACGATGCTAATAGATCTCCTTCTGAGACATCCAGATGGTGCACTCTAGAATAGTATAGCTAGATATGAATATTAAAATATTAAAAAAAATTACAAAGATAGGCACTGGAAGCCTTGAAAGGGATAAATATTACCTTAGTATGGCTCTCGTCCTTAGTAGAGAGATATTGTTAAGGAACCTTAAGAGCCACTAGATGGAGAAAGGGGAGCTAAGAGTAAAAGAATATCTTGTTGAAGTTTTCAGAATAATGTGATAGACATAAATGTTAGCGGGAAACAAGAAGAGAATTAATGAAGCATTATGAGTAAGATGTGATACATGGATGACACCGGTAGATGAAAAAGATGGCAGTATTACAGAGTTTATAGTCAAGTGAGAGAGGAGATGAGAGGTGACATGCCTTAAGACAACCAAAGAGTATAGGCCATATAGTAATATCCTCATTTCGAGAAATAAGTTCGCAACTCTAACGCGACTACCAAAAATAAAATTTAGACCCCAAAATAATAGAAATCAGTATGGGCTAGTGAACAAGATAAACTAAACATGAATTTTGGAGTAAATGATTTCATAATGGTCGGCATCATGAGAATTTTCAGATTGCGTTCCGGCGATAATAGAATGAATGACAGAAGAATAACCTTTAAAGGTCATTCAGGAAGACGCTTTCCTAAAGCAAGCAATGTTAGAAAAGTTAAGCTTAAGACTATGTGTGCTAGTTACTCAAAGAGTCACCCTCGTGAGTAAGGAATTTCGTTATTCTTGGTGCAGAAAGATTACCGCAAAGGGTCACCGATGATGTGAAAAGACGCCAAAAGAGGAAGAGGAAAAATATATATAGGTAGATCGTTGTGGCTCGAAATATTAGTACTCCCCTAAAGGGGGGATTATGGAGTAATATGTCATTAAGTCAGAATTAAGTGGTTCTAGTAACTATGGAATAATAAAGGAAGAATGCGATAAGAATGAGAAAGGGATAAGATTTCACTTATTCAAATCATGTAGATATACTACGATTCCAGAACATTATGCAAACACGACGTCAAAGAAAGGAAGTAAGGATTCCTACCCAATATGTAATAGATAAATAAGGAGCCAGTGTGAGAGGTAAGTTAAGACAAAGGAAATAATCCAAGAAATATAACGCGGAGTAGTGATATGAGAATGGGTCAACGAGTAGTTAGTAGTTGATTCAGGAAGAGCCTAGTTATGGCTAGTCAAGAGGATACAAATAAATCAGCAGATTGTGCAAGATAAACATACTAAAACCCAATATAGTGAATTCAACCTCACAGTAATGTCATCATAATACTTGAGAAATATTTAGATAGGAGTTGGGATAGTTTAAGGAACCGTATGAATGTTACAGGAATAAGTGAGAGTGTCACTGGGAAACAGTCAAAATATCAGTTCAGAAGAAACCATACAAGCATAAGGGCGTGGAGGTAAGTAACTATGAATAATTATAGGCAAGGAAGGGCATCAAAAGGTCTATCGAGTATACTATGTAATAATCTTGCAGCTTTACAAGAGTCAGGGGGTCCTCCCTAAGTACCAAAATGAAAGACTAGCTAAGGGAATAAGGAAGGAGGCTTCAGCCTAAGCACAGTGACCTAAAGGGGAAATGGTCTTGTAACAAAAGTCTCACAACAACATTGTATGGACTCCATAAGAAAGTGCACCTATCGTGTCTAATGAACCGGATGTAAAATCATAAGTGATATTCAAGATCACATGAGTTGTATGGAATTTAATATGCGTGGGAACTAAGGTAAGATAAGTATAAACGCAACAAGGGGGCAGGAAGACCAGGAAAAGTATTTGCTTACATTTAAAGAAAGCTGATAAGGAACAGAAAGAAACAATCCATTAGTAATACATAGTTTGTTACATCATGAACGTACTTACAATTTCGGAATATTATCCATGCAGCATATATACTAACATTCATGCCGCCGTAGAAGACTCCGGTATAAGTTAAAAGAAAGAATTGGGCCCAGGACATAGACAAAGGATTGAATTGTTAGAAGATTGTATCATGAATATTCCATAGCGTTCGTGAAGGGCTAAAGTAATAACTAATACCATGAGCCTCAGATCTTGAGATAACTTAAGCCAACATAAAGGCTGGTTAGAAAGAGGAGGAAACTAAAGAGTTACATCAACGAAGTAAATCAGGAATCTGATTATTGAACGTAGAGAGTTATAGACCTAGTGATTAAGAACATTGCAGAATTACTCTTAATATAAGAGGTACAAGAGAGATAGTACAACAAACATATTCGATAACGGCCCTACAATGGAGTCAGTTGGAAAAGTATGAGTCTCATAAGCAGTCTATATGAAGCTCCCACCCGATTGTATATACACCAGAGGTGCAAGTATTATGATAGAGCTTCAAGTTGTAGACATAAATTATACCTATGTGGAAGGGAGGTCGTGAAAGAGATAAAAGATGTGATGTGAGATTTTAATATAAGTAAGGTAAAGGTAAACAATGTACGAGATACTCAAATGAAGAAGGTTATGAAAATTCCATGCTTCGGATAAAAGGTATAGAAGCACGGGGATTCAGTATCCAAGAATGATAGCGGCGTCGTCGGTGGCATATCTTCCAGCCTATGGTTTCTAGGTACTGAGAGGTCTAGTTAACAGAGTAAAGAAGATTTGGAGATGATGTAATGTCTCACTTAATATTCCAGAATAACATAAGGAAATCTATGGGGCAAGCAAGTTGAAGGAAGGTTGCAAGTAGTATAAATAGATATGTGTAGGTCGCAAACTAAAGTATGGTAGAGAGACAAGGTTTTAACAAGGCAGGAGTAAGGATAAGAAAAGGCAGGTGAGAAGGTGACGAAAATGGATAAGTCCTCAGGATTAAGCCCGTGAAAACAAGAGAGCTAATGGTTTCTCTAAGTTATACAAAGTTCACTATAGTCTGAATTAAATCAAAGGAGTCTAAATAGTATTTAGAAGAGATGGAATGCTTCCCTCATAGTATAATGAGGGTGTAATTGTAATAGATAAGGGATGACATTTGGGCCTTCGACTGAGTAATGATTTGTAAAAAAAAAAGTTCATGTACAACACAGGATTAGGATACCCCCAAAAGGTGAATCACATTGAGATAGTATGAAATACGATTATGTAAATTACTCCAGATGTTCCCTGATGAGACGTGAGCCCTGGAGGCAGTATTACATAAGAGGTCAAGTTATGAGTGGTAAATTAAGATCAACACTAAGGTGAATCAACAATGGATGAAGTTACAAAGTATGAGATAGATTAGGCCATCATACTTAAGATGAACAGTAATGAGGAAGCATTAAAGGACTTATATTTATACATATGGGATAAGCAACGAGAGTAAGCTGGAATTTGGTAGCAGACTTCAGCAATAATAAATCAAAGTAAAAGTTATGGTATAGTATGACCAACCTAGATGCAAAAAAAAATCATGCGGATAGATAACCGGGTCTATGAAACAAGATATCTCAATATTAGTAAGTTCAACAAAGTACCAAGCAATGAACTTAAATATACCTATAAATGCCCAGAGGGACATCTCGCAAGCTCTGTATATGTTTAAAAAGTGAGGCCTAGAGAGTGGCTAACAACTCGAGGAAAAAGTTGGAGGAAGAGTCGCATAGGCACACATACAAGAAAAAAAGTGGTACAGGCTGCATGACAGAAGGTAGCAACAATTACGAGATCAGAAGGATTTCGACCACAAGTCATGGTGAGAGAGAGAGGCCTAAAGGGGGAATACCCTAGACTTTGGTTTTATTCAATGAAAAATTGCCTAGATGGCATGGAGAGTATTAAAGTATTCATAAGAGATATCCGGTTATGAGAACGATAAGTGCATCAGTCAACATTCGAGGATAAATGTTCCAAAAGGGGGAATGATATTACAACCCATGTTTCCGTAAGTGAAAGTACGCCATAAGTAAATTGATGGAAGCTCAGAAATGAGATGTTACATCCCGCATTTTCGTATGTTAAAGTTTCGTCGTAAGTTAATCGACATAAGTTCGGGAATGAGATTATTGTGAGATTATAAGCATTATGCTATTTCAAACAAGTGATAAGTAAATTCGTGAAGGTGAGAGGGTAAGCAAATCGAAAAAAGGGAATTTAGTCAATGTTTGATATTTTCAGATAAAATACGGTCCAAGCTACAATACCCTGTATTTATAGACTAGTGCCATACAAGGGACCACATGACCATGATAGTAAGATGTATGAGGTTTGTTCAAAGTGAGTAATTTGAGATAATTTTTTATTATGTGGATAATCAGGTAATTATTATTTTTAGTGGTAGATTAACAATTAATTATGATGATTGGTGGTTTATTGTTTAGAATGGATAACCATCTACATGGAAGCAAACAACCTTAACATCATGACTCATAAGTCATTAGAAAAGGTGGAAAACTAAAGGTGGAAAACTAAAGGATTATGTGATTAATCCACCACATGAAGTGGGGCCTACACCAATCCAAATATAAAAGACCCTTATAAATTAGAAATGAGAGATTTGGCATTCTTAAAAACTTGAGATCACTATCCATTTAACAAAGGAAAGCCATTGTAAGTCTTAAGAATGTGAGAGTCAGATATCCATTCTTAAGAACGTGAGGGTCATATATCAAAACGTGAGATTTCAAAATTATAAGGGAGTACGGTGCAATCTTTCTCAAGAATACCATACAAATTATTCTGTATTTTGATCTCGCCGTTATGTGTTTTGTCGCAACTAATGTGTGTTAGAGGGCAAGTTCGAAAATTAAGGAACAAAGAGATTTCCTCCGTGAAAGTATTGTAGCGAAACCAGCAAGTTGAGGAGGCACATGGGAGACCGAGGATGAAATGAAAAAGAAGTACTCGCAAATGAGATGACTACTTCATGACCTTTTAGGCTTCTTATTAGTTTGAAGGTTTGTTAGTAATAACTTCTCACTTGTCAGTTGTAAGGAGTGAAGTTGGAAAGGATTTTGAATGCTTCAAATGAGCATGTCACATACATTTATGCAAGATGGTCTAAGTATCATTGCGGATCATGAATGAAAGACTTGCTACACCAATATATTCTTGTACTTTCTAAAATACAAACTTCTTCTGTTTGGAAGACAAAATAACCATTGAAAATCAAGGCATTTACTTGGTTCTTAGCGTGAGGGTATTAATACCTAGGGTTTGCAATTTTGCCAATGTCAAGATGACCTTACAAATCCACAAGTTGGCATTGTTGCACTTAGTGGAGCATCATGGACAGATCCTGATTCCATAGCTTTGATGGTGTTGACGGTTGTACTGTTCATAATAGGTTGGCTGTTGTAATTTTTCCTACTTCGATCCGCCGTCACGCAATGTCACAATCAACGATGTTAGAGGAATTGTTAAGATAATCGGCTCAGGTATGTTAAGGCTACCCTTTCTTTATTTTTGGCATGGTCCAATTTATTTTTTGCATGGTCAAAATTATACAGAAGATATGAGCAAACGCACGGTTTCCCTAAATGATTCTATTCATTAAAATACTATGGGTGTCTATATTCATGATTCCCCATGTGAATTATTATTATATTATCTGTTCATGGGTCTCAAAAATACGTAAGTTGGTAAATTTATTTCATGATACTAATCAGAGGCATAATGGTCTTATGACGTACCGAGAGATTTTATTAACGTATTTCGTATGAATTTCATGCATTTATACATGCACATTGACCCATGACCAGATGGCATTATATACGCATATATATACGTATGTATATGTATATGGGAAATGGGAAAGGGTACGTCGTTATATACGCACCACCACCTGATCAGCTGGTATACGTTTATGATTTGCCCACAGTGGCCGAGATAATATGATGGGATGCTCTCAAAGGCTTGATGATGTTATGAACACGTATAAAAATACATGGTATGACATTTATACCCATATGCATGACATTATAAAAATGAAATGGTTCACAGAGTTATGCGAACGTATATGTCGAGTCTTTTACTCCATGTTTCTCTCATGTCTATTATTTACTAATTTTCATTCCTTACATATTCAGTAAATTATTTGTATTGACGTCCCTTTTGCCTGGGGACGCTGCATTTCATGCCTGCATGTCCTGACAGACAGTTCGAGAGCCCTCCAAGTAAGCTATCAAATATCAGCTCAGCGGAAGATGTTGGTGCACTTCATTTTCTCCGGAGTTGATTGTTTGGGTAGTATGATTTAGATATTTATTGTTTTGGTATGGCGGGACTCTATCCTGACCTTTATGAAACTTATGTATTCTTAGAGGCTTGTAGACAGATGTCATGTACGTAAAATATTGGATGGCCTTGTCGGCCCAAAATCAGTGTACGAGTGGTTATTTTGGCTTTATATGTCACGCCCCGAAATCCCACCGTCGGGCCGTGATGTCATGTAACGTTGAACCCTCTAGACAAGCCAATGTGTGTAGCTAAACTAGCATCATAACCTCATTCTAACAGAGTAAAATAAATCAGTTCCCAAATTAAACAGCGAAAATAAATACGATTTTAAGCTAAGTAAAGACAATCACAATACATCGACGCAAAATTTCCCAAAACCTGGTGTCACTAACTCACGAACTGTCTAACAGTGCTAAATGCAAGTCTTAAAGGAAATACATGTCTGCCTCTGAAACTAAAGAAAAAAACAAGACAGAATCGATGACAAAGGGATGGAAGAGACGCCAAGGCCCACGAACGCCAACGGGTATACCTCGAAGCCTCTATAATGAGGTGGAAGACACTCCCACTAATGATGTCCTCCAAGTCCGGCTGCGTAATCTGCACAACATAAAGAGTGCAGGTGTAGCATCAGTACAACCGACCCCATGTACTGAGTATGTGCCTAGCCTAACCTCGGGGAATTAGTGACGAGGCTAGAACCAGACTACCAAATAAACATGTGCAGTTCAATTAAACATATATACATATATACAACGGATAAGAAATATAGGGAGAAAATAATTAATAAATGAAAGGGAACATGCTGTGGGGAGATAACAGTTTCATATAAGAAATCTCAATAAGGAAAGGAACAACAATCCAGCATATCAACAAGGACAAGAAATCACAAACTTGCATAGCATCACCCTTCGTGCTTTTACTCTCGTCCTCACTATGCGATGTATAATGTAATCAATGTAAATCATTGCACGGCATCACCCTTCGTGCTTTTACTCTCGTCCTCACTATGCAGTGTATAATGTAATCAATGTAAATCATGGCACGGCATCACCCTTCGTGCTTTTACTTTCTTTCTTCACAGTATAATCAATGAATATGGTACGGAGTGGTACATCGTACAGCACGGCATCACCCTTCGTGCTTTACACTCTTTCCTCACAATAACAAACAATGCATGGCATCACCCTTCGTGCTTTAGCACTCTTCCTCACCCAAAAGGCAAACACAAACAAGGGCAAGGGAGTAAACAGAATAAAAATAGAAATCCCAGTAAGGGAACAATAACAGAAATCTCAACATCCTAGCAAGGGAGACAATATCAAACAATGCATGACATCACCCTTCGTGCTTAACTCTCATTCTTACCAAAACAAGTGCACGGCATCACCCTTCGTGCTTTAACACTCTTCCTCACCCAAATAGCAATTACAAACAAAGCAAGGAAGTAAACAGAATAGATATAGGAATCCTGGCAGAGCTACTCTGGCTGGCTGAGGTGTCGGAGACCTAAACTGTGGAGCTAGCTGCTCTGGCATGCGGGCGGCAGGAGTCTGGGCACCTCCCCCAGCCTGAGAGATGGCTGGTGCTGTAGGAAGAAGACCCGCTTGTGCTACACTTACCATGAGTCTGACTAGACAAACAAGGGCGTCCTGAAGCACTAGGGTAGCTATGAACCCCTCTGGGACCGGAGCTGGTCCAACTGGGACTGCCGGAACTGGGACCTCCTCGTCAGACTCGACCTGAGGGTTCTTCACTGGGGCTGCTGCTCTAGGCTTAGCCCGGCCTCGACCTCTAGCACGGCCTCGTCCTCGACCTCGACCCCGAGTAGGAGCTGTAGCAAGAGTGTCAGGCTGCTGGGCGGAACCAAGGGAAGCACGCGTCCTCGCCATCTGCGAGAGAATAGAATAAAAACTCAATCAGTACTCAGAATTCGTAGCGCGAGACAGAGAAGAATATAAATATGGAGTCATCCTAACTTCGCAGCCTCTGGGGGATAAATACAGACATCTCCGTACCGATCCCTCAGACTCTACCAAGTTGTCCGTGAGTTGTGAGACCTAAGTAACCTAGAGCTCGGATACCAACTTGTCACGCCCCGAAGTCCCACCGTCGGGCCGTGATGGTGTCTAACGTTGAACCCGCTAGACAAGCAAACGTGTGTAGCTAAACTAGCATCATAACAGCATTCTAACAGAATAAACTAAATCAGTTCACAAATTAAACAACGGAAATAAATATGATTTTAAGTTGCGTAAAGACAATCACAATACATCGACGCAAAATTTCCCAAAACCTGGTGTCACTAACTCATGAACTGTCTAAGAGTGCTAAATACAAGTCTGAAAGGAAATACATGTCTGCCTCTGAAACTAAAGAAAAAAACAAGACAGAATCGAAGACAAAGGGATGGAAGAGATGCCAAGGCCCACGAACGCCAGTGGGTATACCTCGAAGCCTCTACAATGAGCTGGAAGACACTCCCACTAATGATATCCTCTGAGTCCGGCTGCATAATCTGCATAACATTAAGAAGTGCAGGTGTAGCATCAGTACAACCGACCCCATGTACTGAGTAAGTGTCTAGCCTAACCTCGGCGAATTAGTGACGAGGCTAGAACCAGACTACCAAATAAACTTGTGCAGTTCAATTAAACATATATACATATATAAAATGGATAAGAAATATAGGGAGAAAACAATTAATAAATGAAGGGGAACATGATGTGGGGAGATAACAGTTTCATATAACAAATCTCAATAAGGTAAGGAACAACAAGCTAGCATATCAACAAGGACAAGAAATCACAAACTTGCACGGCATCACCCTTCGTGATTTTACTCTCATCCTCACTATGCGATGTATAATGTAATCAATGTAAATCATTGCACGGCATCACCCTTCATGTTTTTACTCTCGTCCTCACTATGCATTGTATAATGTAATCAACATAAATCATGGCACGGCATCGCCCTTCGTGCTTTTACTCTCTTTCCTCACAGTATAATCAATGAATATGGTACGGAATGGTACATCGTACGGCACGGCATCACCCTTCATGATTTACACTCTTTCCTTACAATAACAAACAATTCACGGCATCACCCTTCGTGCTTTAGCACCCTTCCTCACCCAAACAGCAATCACAAACAAGGGAAAGGGAGTAAACAGAATAAAAATAGAAATCCCGGCAAGGGAACAATAACATAAATCTCAACATCCCAGCAAGGGAGACAATATCAAACAATGCACGGCATCACCCTTCGAGCTTTACTCTCATTCTAACCAAGACAAGTGCATGGTATCACCCTTCGTGCTTTAACACTCTTCCTCACCCAAACAGCAATCACAAACAAAGCAAGGAAGTAAACAGAATAGATATAGGAATCTCGGCAATGGAACAATAATTAAACAATTAAATCCCGGCAAGGGTAATCATCAATTACACAATTAAATCCCGGCAAGGGAACATCAACTGCACAATTAAATCCTGGCAAGGGCATATTTCAATAACTCTTTCTCTTTCTTTTAGTTTCATTTCCATGATTTATTCTATCACTTGAGCCAATGCTCCAAAGGATGTAATATCTCATATTTCTTCATTATTCATTTCACAATTTGAGCCAATGCTCCAACGGAGTTTACAGAATACAATTCCCTTCACATATTCTTCACAACATATAGAAATCATCAACTAAGCATGGAAATCACCACAAAATCAGTATATTCACAATATAAGGACTCACGGTAATGCTAGACACGAATGTATAGATACTCGTCACCATGCCTATACATCGTATTTTCCAGTTAGCAAGAAGCAAATTATACTCAACTCCTATTCCCTCAAGCTAGGGTTAGACCGAACATTTACCTCGGGTCCAAAGTATAGCAATCAACCCTCTAACACCGCCTTTTCCCTTAGAATTCAACTCCGGGATGATATTATCTAGACATAATCAGCTCAAGTATATCAATAAGGATTCAATGATTCAATTACATGGCCTAATTATCCATCTCCAGGTATTTTTTTCAAGTTTATCAAAATTCGACCCCGGGCCCGCTCGCTCGGATTCTTGCAATTCTCGAAGGGAACACTCACCCAAAGCCTAAGGATATAAATATACGATTTTTACTTGATTTCATGTCCAATTCACAGAAAATGCTAAAGTGATCACAAGTTCTAGGTTACTACCTAATTTCTTGAATTTTTACACTAATTTGTGTAGTTAATTAGGCTAAGATACATGCATGAAACTAATTTACGGGAGGAATTTACTTACCTTACAAGACCTAGTCGAAAGCTCTTAAAAATGGAGGAAATCACCTAAGGAAAAAGATGCAAATGAGAAAAAATGGGTTTAAAACCTGTATTTAAGACTCATTGCCTGAACAGTGAACTCGCACCTGCGGCTTTGGGGACCACACCTGCGGTTTCGCACTTGCGAGAAGAATCTCGCACCTGCAGAATTTGGCTAGGGGGTCTTGGATCGCACCTGCGAGAAGTGCTCCGCACCTGCGATGGCTGGCCAGGCCACTGGTGATCGCACCTGTGATGCCTGGGACCACACCTGCCGTCTCGCACCTGCGATGCTGGGCAACCGCACCTGCGGTCACACCAGAGGAGGTGCACCAGCAGCCTGGTTTGCTGGTTTTTAGCCCCGTTAGGTGCCCGGAAGGCACCTAGGCCCACCCAAGCCCTAGTCCAAATATACCAACGAGTCCCAAATCATATTACGGACTCGCTCGAGCCTTCGAAACACTCAAAACAACGCTAAAACTCGAAATCACACCCCCAAACCTCAAGAACCAAACTAAGGAATTTTAAGTTTTCTAACTTTGCTAACAACGTGCCGAACTGGCCTGAACATCTCGGAACGATACCAAATTTCACAGATTACTCACACAACTTCCTACGAACTTTCTTGTGTGATCAAATCGCCAAAACAACATTATACACATAGAATTAAACCTCAATATCGATGAATTTTATCAAATTTCATACAAACATCCAATTTCCCATTTTAAGTCTGAAACACGTCAAACGAAATCCGATTTCAACCAAACATTAAAGAAAGTGCTTAAACCATATATAAGACCTGTACGGGGCACCAGAACAAAAATACGGGCCTGATACCATTACTTTCTAATCAGATTTCATTTTCAACTTCCTTAAATATTTTCAGAAAACAATTTTTCTCAAAAATTTATTTCTCAGGCTTGGGACCTCGGAATTCGATTCCGGGCATACGCCCAACTCCCATATTTTTCTACGGACCATCCTGGACCACCAAATCACGGGTTCGGGTCCATTTACCCAAAATGTTGACCGGAGTCAAATTTATTCATTTTAATATCAAATCTTAGCATTTTTCATAGAATTTCATATTTAAGATGTCCGGCTACGCACCCGGACTGTCCACGCAAATCGAGGAAACTAAAAATGAGGTTTTAAAGGCCTCGGAAGTACTGAATAGGTAATAAAATAGGTGATGACCCTTTGGGTCGTCACATTATAGGCACATATGTCTTATGTATAAGTTGGTACTACATGTTGTATTCTATCTATTTCTTGGCAGCCTATTCAGCTGAGTTATATGTGGTAGTATGACATGAAAAGATATGTTCTGTTGGTACTTAATTGAGTACAGTACCGGGTGCCCGTCGCGTCCCATCGGTTTGGGTTGTGACATTTTGGACTATCCATTCTTTTATCTTTATAACACGACCCAACTTCGTTAAATACACACAATGGGTCATTTTTGAGAAAAATATCTGATGTTTTAGACTGGGAGAGGGAGCCCTAGAGTGAGAAAGTTATATTCATTAAAGCATTCTTCGATTCTTACGAATATCTTTGAAGATTAACAATGAAAACACACTAGATATTCATCCTTGAGGTAAGATTCTACACCCTAACCCCTAATTTCGAATTTTAGCTAACGATGGGTAAATATCAAGAAATTTTGTGTGTATTGGAGTTTTTATCTTGCTAGCAGGTGTTATCAACGGGTGTAGGAACATTTTTGAGCTACAAATATTTAAGGATGGGTTGAATGTTGATGAAATCCTCTATAAAAGGACCTTAAAAACTTAATGCACACCTAGTGTTTGATGAGACACTCAAACGAGCTAAGACTATGCATATCTTCTTAATTTGTGTTCAATTTTATTATATATCGAAATAGATTGGGATTTTTAGGACTTCTGGAAGATTGTAGTAATTCAAGGAAAATCTCAAGCAAGGTATGTATGGCTAAGACCTACTCTTCTTAGAAATTGAACGAATTGATGTCCATGAAATTGGTGTAAGTCCTTAAATTTATTGATATAAAAAGTATGGGATGGGCAATAAGATAGGTGATGACCCTTTGGGTCGTCACATTCTCCACCTCTAAAACAACAATAAGAAGGTGATATAGAAAGTGCTATTTCATATGTATTGTGTTTCAAGAATATATGTACAATATTTATTTCAATGTTCCCATTTGACGACCAAAAGGGTCATCGCCTATCTTATGGCCCATCCCATACTTTCGAGGCCTAGAAAACCTTATCTGTAGTTGCCTCAATTTGCGTACACAGTCCAGGCGCATAGCCAGACAGATTAAATATGAAATTCTGTGAAAAATGCTAAGATTTGATATTAAATGAATAAATTTTAATTCGGTCAGCATTTTGGGTAAACAAACCCGGACCCTTAATTGCATGGTCCTGGAGGGTCCGTAGGAAAATATGGGACTTGTGCGTATGCCCGGAATCAAATTCCGAGTTCCCAAGCGCGAGAAATGAATTTTTAAGTAAAATTGTTTTCTGAAAATATTTATGGAAATTAAAAATTAAATCTGATTAGAAAGTGTTGGTATCGGGCCCATATTTTTGTTTCGGCGCCCGGTACAGGTCTTATATATGGTTTAAGCACTTTTCGTAAAGTTTGGTTGAAATCGGATTTCGTTTGACGGGTTTCGGACTTAAAATGGAAAATTTGATGTTACATGAAATTTGATAGAATTCATGGATTTTGAGGCTTAATTCAATGTATAGACTGGACAGACCATCGTGATCGCGAAGGGCAATTTTGCCCAGTGGTACATAAATATTTCCAGAACCAATAGCTACGGGATTTTTATAGAAAATAACAAACTTCTTCTTCTCCAAAGCCCTTAGGCATCCATTGAAGCCATCCCTCATCAAAACTTCTTGGGTTAGTAAATTTTAACTCGTTTCCTTCATTTTTCATCTAAATATAATGAATTCCTAAGCCTAAAACATGCATATTAGAGTAGAAAATTAGGAATTTGGGTAGAGTTAGGCCCTTTAATTTTTTTGATTTAGACCTCGTTTTGAGGTCGAATTTGAAAACAAATTATATATTCGGGCTCGTGGGTGAATAGGTGACGTGGTTTTGGTCCGATCCTCGTGTTTGGACCAAGCGGACCCGGGGCCAAATTTTGTTATTTTGAAAGAATGCATGGAGATGGGTAATTAGGCTATGTAATTGAATTATTGAATCCTTATTGATATACTTGAGTTGATTATGCCTAGATAATACCATTCCGGAGTTGAATTCTAAAGGAAAGGCGGTGTTAGAGGGTTAGTTGCTATACTTTGGACCCGAGGTAAGTGTTTGGTCTAACCTTAGCTTGAGGGAATAGGAGTTGAGTATTATTTGTTATTTGCTAATTGTCAAATACGATGTATAGGCATGGTGACGAGTATCTATAAATTGGTTTCTAGCATGACCGTGGGTCCCTATATTGTGAATATTCTGACTTTGTTGTAATTCCTATGCCTAATTGCTGATTTCTATATGATGTAAAGGGCATGTGAAAAAATATGAGGTAATTACATTCTTTGGAGCATTGGCTCAAATTGTGAAACGAATAATGAAGAAATATGAGATATTACATTCTTTCAAGCATTGGCTCAAGTTGTGAAATGAATAATGAAGAAATATGAGATATTATATTCTTTGGAGCATTGACCCAAGTTGTGAAACGAATAATGAAGAAATATGAGATATTACATTCTTTGGAGAATTGGCTCAAATTGTGAAACGAATAATGAAGAAATATGAGGTATTACATTCTTTGGAGCATTGGCTCAAATTGTGAAACGAATAAATTATGAAATGAAAGTGAAAGAAAGAGAAAGAGCTATTGAAATGTACCCTTGTCGGGTCATCGTTGTATAGTTCCCTTGTCGGGATTTAATTTTTTGATTGATGTTCCCTTGCCGGGATTTAATTGTTTGATTGATATTCCCTTGCCGGGATTTAATTGTTTGATTGATGTTCCCTTGCCGGGATTTGATTGTTTGATTAATGTTCCCTTGCTAAGATTTAATTGTTTAGTTGATGTACCCTTGCCGGGATTTCTATTTTTATTCTGTTTACTCCCTTGCCCTTGTTTGTGATTGTTGTTTGGGTGAGGAAGAGTGTTAAAGCACGAAGGATGATGCCGTGCACTGTTCTATATTGATTATGCACAAGGGGACATTCCGTGCCATGTTCTATATTGATTATGCACGAGGGGACATTCTGTGCCATATTTTATATTATTATGCACGAGGGGACATTCTGTGCCATGTTTTATATTGATTATGCACGAGGGGACATTCTGTGCCATGTTTTATATTATTAGGCACGAGGGGCCATTCCGTGCCATGTTTATATTGATTATGCACGAGGGGACATTTCGTGCCATGTTTTATATTATTATGCACGAGGGGACATTCCGTTCCATGTTTTATATTGATTATGCACGAGGGGACATTCCGTGCCATATTTTATATTATTATGCACGAGGGGACATTCTTTGGCATGTTTATATTGATTATGCACGAGGGGACATTCCGTGCCATATTTTATATTATTATGCACGAGGGGACATTCTTTGGCATGTTTATATTGATTATGCACGAGGGGACATTCCGTGCCATGTTTTATATTGATTATGCACGAGGGGACATTCCGTGCCATGCTTTATATTATTATGCACGAGGGACATTGCGTGCCATGTTTATAATGATTATGCACGAGGGTACATTACGTGCCATGTTTTATATTATTATGCACATGGGGACATGTCGTGCCGCATCTTTCACTATTTAATCTGTGTTGTCATTTCCCGTTATTATTTTCAGATATTTCAGACTGTTGTTTTTCGTTTCTGTCATTTCAGTATTTGCTATCTCTTACCCTCAGCATGTTCTCCCCATAATTGTATTCTTGTTTAGTTTGTGCTATACTATTGAACTGCACAGGTACACTTTGTTGTCGTGTCTTAGCCTCGTGACTACTTCGTCGAGGTTAGGCTCGGCACTTACTCAGTACATGGGGTCGGTTGTACTGATGCTACACCTGCACTTCTTTATGTTGTGCAGATTATGCAGCCGGACCCGGAGGACATCATTAGTGGGAGTGTCTTCCAGCTTATCATAGAGGCTTCNACTTTGTTGTCGTGTCTTAGCCTCGTGACTACTTCGTCGAGGTTAGGCTCGGCACTTACTCAGTACATGGGGTCGGTTGTACTGATGCTACACCTGCACTTCTTTATGTTGTGCAGATTATGCAGACGGACCCGGAGGACATCATTAGTGGGACATCACTTATGTCTTGTGTTTCCTCTAGTCTCAGAGACAGTCATGTATTTCCTTCCAGACTTTGTATTTAGCACTCTTATAGGCAGCTCGTGAGTTTGTGACTCCAGGTTTTGGAAAAACTATGCGTTGATGTATTATGTTGTCTTTACTTAGTTTGAAAACCATATTTATTTATTTCTGCTGTTAAGTTGTGAATCGTTTAGTTTATTCTGTTAAATAGATATTAATATACCAGTTTATATATACATGCTGGCTTGTCTAGCGGGTTCAACGTTAGACGCCATCACGGCCCGATGGTGGGATTTCGGGGCATGACAAGTTGGTATCAGAGCACCTGGTTACTTAGGTCTCACAACTCACGGACAACTTGGTAGAGTCTGAGGGATCGGTACAGAGACGTCTATATTTATCCCCAGAGGCTGCGAAGTTAGGATGACTCCATATTTCTTTTCTTCTCTATCGTGCGCTATGAATTCTCAGTATTGATTGAGTTTCTATTCTATTCTCTCGCAGATGGCGAGGACGCGTGCTTCCCTTAATTTTGCCCAGCAGCCTGACACTCCTGCTAGAGCTCCTACTCGGGGTCGAGGTCGAGGACGAGGCCGTGCTAGAGGCCGAGGCCGGGGCCGGGCACAGCCTAGAGCAGCAGCCCCAGTGGAGGATCATCAAGTCGAGTCTGATGAGGAGGTCCCAGTTCCGGCAGTCCCAGTTTGACCAGCTCAGGTCCCAGAGGGGTTCATAGCTACCCCAGAGCTTCAGGACGCCCTTGTTCGTCTAGTCGGACTCATGGATAGTGTAGTAGAGCGGATCTTCTTCCTACAGCACCAGTCGTCTCTCATGCTGGAGGAGATGCCCAAACTCTTGCCGCCCGCGTACCAGAGAAGCTAGCTCCACAGTTTCAGACTCCGGCACCTCAGCCACCCGGAGTAGCTCAGCTGGGTATTGCAGAACCGGCAGTAGAGGGAGCAACTATGTTAGTAAATGCTTTGTGGAGACTGGACAGGTTCACTAAGTTATTCACTGCTACTTTTACTGGTTCACCATTAGAGGACCCCCATGATTATTTGGACAGCTGCCATGAGGTTCTTCGGAACATGGGCATAGTGGAGTCCAACAAAGTTGACTTTGCTACTTTTCGGTTATCTGGCGCAGCCAAGAGTTGGTGGAGAGACTATCGCTTAGCCAGACCAGCTGGATCTACACCTTTCACTTGGACTCAGTTCTCAGAGGTATTTTTGGGGAAGTTCCTTCCCATTACTCAGAGAGAGGACCTTCGGAGGCAGTTTGAGCGTCTCCAGCAGTGATCCATGTCTGTCACTCAGTACGAGACCAGGTTCATCACTCTAGCCCGACATGCTCTTATGATACTTCCCACTGATCGGGGGAGGGTTCGGAGGTTTATCGAGGGATTGGCCCAGCCTATCAGACTTTAGATGGCCAGAGAGTCGGGTACAGATATATCGTTCGAGGATACGGCCAATGTGAGGAGGCTGACAAGAGGCCCTGTCATTTCGGTCGTTTCAGTGGAGCCTCATCTGGGGGCAGGGATTCTTCAGGCAAAGGTCATCCTCCCAGACCTTTTCAGTCAGCTCTCCAGGCTTCCCATGGTACTTCAGGTGGTCGTGGTTCTCAGACGCACTATTCTGATCAGCAGCCTTACAATGCGCCACCAGCACCTATCGGTGCTCTGCCACTTCAAAGGTTTCGAGGTAGTCATTCAGGTCGACATAGCCATTTCCAGTGTCAGCAGTCCCATCAGCAGAAGCCTTATCACACTTGTGGTTGTTTGGGGCACATTTCCAGGTTTTGCCCCCGAGGTTCTAGTGGGTCTCAGCATCAGGGTTCTCGTGACATGGTATAGGCATCAGATGTTGCACAGCCTGCCCAGCCAGCTAGAGGTGGGGGTAGATGTGCTATAGGTGGAGGTAGTTGTCATAGAGGTGGAGCTCAGGCCGCCAGTGGTGGAGGCCAGCCAGCAGTCGGCCGTCCCAGAGATGTTGTTCAGGGTGGTGGGGCCCATCCCCGATGTTATGCTCTTCCAGCCAGGCCAGAGGCTGAGTCTTCAGATGCAGTCATTATAAGTACTATTCGGGTTTGAGACAGAGATTCTTCAGTGCTATTTGATCCGGGGTCTACGTATTCGTATGTGTCCTCTTATTTTGCACCATACCTGGTCATGCCTAGTGATCCACTGAGTGTTCCTGTTTATGTATCTACACCGGTGGGTGATTCTATCGTGGTCGATCGAGTCCATCGTTCATGGTTTGTGGTGATTGGGGGTCTTGACACCCGTGTTGATTAGTTGCTTTTAGGTATTGTCGACTTTGATGTTATATTGGGGATGGACTGGTTATCCCCATATCATGCTATGTTGGATTTTCATGCCAAGAGGGTGACCTTAGCCTTATCGAATTTTACCCGTTTGGAGTGGAAGGGAACTCCTGGTCATTCTACCCGCAGTGTTATTTCTTACATGAAGGCTCGACGTATGGTCGAGAATGGCTGTTTGGGTTATTTGGCTTATGTGCGCGATTCTAGTGTTGAGGTTCCCTCTATTGATTCGCTACCCGTGGTTCGTGAGTTTTATGAGGTCTTCCCTTAAGACCTGCAGGGGATGCCACCCGGCAGGGACATTGATTTCTGCATTGATCTGGCTCCGGGCACCCAGCCCATTTCTATTCCGCCGTATTGCATGGCCCCGCCAGAGTTGAAAGAGTTGAAGGAACAGTTACAGGATTTTCTTGGGAAGGGTTTCATTAGGTCCAGTGTTTCTCCTTGGGGTGCTCCAGTATTGGTTGTGAAGAAAAAGGATGGTTCGATGAGGGTGTGCATTGATTACCGACAATTTAACAAGGTTACAATCAACAACAAGTATCCACTGTCGAGGATTGATGATTTGTTCGATCAGCTTCAGGGTGCCAAGGTATTTTCAAAGATAGACTTGAGATTTGGCTACCATCATTTGAGGATTAGGGCATCTGATGTCCCTAAGATAGCTTTTCGCACTCAGTACGAGTATTACGAGTTTTTAGTCATGTCGTTTGGGTAGACAAATGCCCCAGCAGCTTTTATGGATTTGATGAATCGAGTGTTCAGGACTTATTTGCACTCATTCTTGATAGTATTCATTGATGATATATTGATATCCTCCCGCAACCAGGAAGAGCATGAGCAGCATCTCAGAGTGGTTCTTCAGACTCTGAAGGATAGTCAGCTATATGCAAACTTTTCGAAGTGTGAGTTCTGGTTGAGTTCAGTTGCATTCCTGGGTCATGTCGTATCAGCAGAGGGCATTCAGGTTGACTCAAAGAAGATTGAGGCAGTCAAGAACTGGCCTAGACCAGCATCAGCTAGAGAGATTCAGAGTTTCTTGGGATTGGCAGGCTATTATCGTCTGTTCGTGGAGGGGTTCTCATCTATTGCAGCCCCGATGAACAGGTTGACCCAGAAGGGTGCCCAGTTCAGATGGTCGGACGAGTGTGAGGTGAGGTTTTAGAGGCTCAAGACAGCTCTGACTTCGGCATCGGTATTGGTTTTGCCCACAGGTTCAGGGCTTTATACAGTCTATTGCGATGCTTCCCATATTGGGCTTGGTGCAGTGTTCATTCAGGATGGCAAGGTCATTGCTTATGCTTCGAGGAAGTTGAAGATTCATGAGAAGAACTATCCAGTGTATGATTTGGAGTTGGCAGCCATTGTCCACGCATTGAAGATTTGGAGGCACTATCTGTATGGCATGGCGTGTGAGGTGTTCATGGATCATAAGAGTCTTCAGTACTTGTTCAAGCAAAACGAGTTGAATTTGAGGCAGATGAGGTGGTTGGAGTAGTTAAAGGATTATGATATTACCATCTTATATTCCTCGGGGAAGGCCAATGTGGTGGCCGCTGCTTTGAGTAGGAAATCAGCTAGTATGGGCAGTCTTGCTTTTATTCCGGTCAGTCAGAGCCCGCTTTCTTTGGATGTTCCGGCTTTGGCCAATCGATTTGTGAGGTTGGATATTTCTGAGCCTAGTCGAGTGTTGGCTTGTACGGTCGCTCGTTCTTCATTATTAGAGCATATCCGTGATCGGCAATTTGATTATCCCTATTTGTGTGTCCTTAGAGACACGGTGCAGCGCGGAGGCGCCAAGCAGGTGACCTTAGATGATGATGGCATTTTGAGATTGCAGGGGTGAGATTGTTTTCCCAATTTTGATGGGATTCGAGAGTTGATTTTAGTAGAGGCCCATAGTTCCCGGTACTCTATTCATCTGGGCGCCGCGAAGATGTATCAGGATTTGCGGCTGCATTACTGGTGGCGTAGAATGAAGAAGGATATTGTGGAATATATGGTGCGGTGTTTGAATTGTCAACAGGTTAAGTGTGAGCATCATAGGCATGGTGGTGTTTTTCAAAGGATTGAGCTTCCCGAGTGGAAGTGGGAACGGATCACTATAGACTACGTTACCGGACTTTCGCTGTCCTAGAAGTTCGACGCAGTTTGGGTCATTGTTGATAGGCTGACCAAGTCAGCGCATTTCATTCATGTTGTCGTCTCCTATTCATCGAGAGGTTAGCTGAGATCTATATCCGGAGATATTTTTCTCCTTCATGGTATGCCGATATCTATCATTTCGGACTGGGGCGCACAGTTTACCTCGCGTTTCTGGAGAGCAGTTCGGCGAGATTTAGGCACCCAGGTGGAGTTGAGCACAACATTTCATCCTCAGACAGATGGACAGTCCAAGCGGACTATTCAGATATTGGAGGATATGCTCCGAGCTTGTGTTATTGACTTTGGAGGATCATGGGATTAGTTCTTCCCTTTAGCAGAGTTTTCCTACAACAACAGCTACCACTCGAGTATCCAGATGGCTCGTTATGAGGCTTTATATGGTAGGAGGTGTCGATCTCCGGTTGGATGGTTTGAGTCGGGAGAGGATCAGTTGTTGGGTACATATTTGGTTCAGGAGACCTTGGAAAAGGTCAGGATCATTCATGATAGGCTTCGTACAGCTCAGTCCAAGCAAAAGAGTTATGCAGATCGTAAGGTTCGAGATGTGGCTTTCATGGTTGGGGAGCGAGTATTGCTCCGAGTGTCGCCTATGAATAGCGTGATGATATTTGGGAAGAAGGGAAAGCTTATCCCTAGGTTCATTAGTCCGTTTGAGATTCTTGATCGAGTGGGAGAGGTGGCTTATAGACTTGCATTGCCACCTAGATTATCAGCCGTACACCCAGTTTTTCATGTGTCCATGCTTCGGAGGTATCACGGCGATCCAGCCCACGTATTAGATTTCAGCACTATCCAGTTGGACAAGGACTTATCTTATGAGGAGGAGCCGGTAGCTATTCTAGACCGGCAGGTTCGTCAGTGGAGATCCAAGAGTTTCCCTTCTGTTCTTGTTCAGTGGAGAGGTCAGCCTGCTGAGGCATCGACTTGGGAGTCCGAGTCCGATATGCGAAGCCGTTATCCTCATCTTTTTCCCAACTCAGGTACTTCTTTCTTTTGTCCGTTCGAGGACGAACGGTTGTTTTAGAGGTGGAGAATGTGACGACCCAAAGGGTCATCACCTATCTTATTGCCCATCCCATACTTTTTATACCAATAAATTTAAGGACTTACACCAATTGCATGGACATCAATTGGTTCAATTTTTAAAAAGAGTAGGTCTTAGCCATACATACCTTGCTTGAGCTTTTCCTTAATGGATTTTGAGGCTTAATTCGTGATGGTCAGTCCAGTCTACCCTTCGCGAATGTGACCTCCCTTCCGCGATCGCGAAGGGCAATTCTTCCCAGTGGTACATAAATATTTCCAGAACCAATAGCTACGGGGTTTTTATAGAAAATAACAAACTTCTTCTTCTCCAAAGCCCTTAGGCATCCATTGAAGCCATCCCTCATCAAACTTCTTGGGTTAGTAAATTTTAACTCGTTTCCTTCATTTTTCATCTATATCTAATGAATTCCTAAGCCTAAAACATGCAAATTAAAGTAGAAAATTGGGAATTTGGGTAGAGTTAGGCCCTTTTGAATTTTCTTGATTTAGACCTTGTTTTGGGGTCGAATTATTCGGGCTCGTGGGTGAATAGGTGACGTGGTTTTGGTCCGATCCTCGTGTTTGGACCAAGCGGGCCCGGGGTCAAATTTTGTTATTTTGAAAGAATGCATGGAGATGGGTAATTAGTCTATGTAAGGGAGGTATTGAATCCTTATTGATATACTTGAGTTGATTATGCCTAGATAATACCATTCCAGAATTGAATTCTAAAGGAAAGACGGTGTTAGAGGGTTAGTTTCTATACTTTGGACCCGAGGTAAGTGTTTGGTCTAACCTTAGCTTGAGGGAATAGGAGTTGAGTATTATTTGCTATTTGCTAATTTTCAAATACGATGTATAGGCATAGTGACGAGTATTTATAGATTGGTGTCTAGCATGACTGTGGGTCCCTATATTGTGAATATTCTGACTTTGTTGTAATTCATATGCCTAATTGATGATTTCTTTATGATGTAGAGGGCATGTGAAGAAATATGAGGTAACTACAAACTTTGGAGTGATGGCTCAAATTGTGAAACGAATAATGAAGAAATATGAGATATTACATTCTTTCGAGCATTGGCTCAAGTTGTGAAACGAATAATGAAGAAATAGGAGATATTACATTCTTTGGAGCATTGGCTCAAGTTGTGAAATAAATAATGAAGAAATATGAGATATTACATTCTTTGGAGCATTGGCTCAAATTGTGAAATGAATAATGAAGAAATATGAGGTATTACATTCTTTAGAGCATTGGCTCAAATTGTGAAACGAATAAATTATGAAATGAAAGTGAAAGAAAGAGAAAGAGTTATTGAAATGTACCCTTGCCGGTTCATCGTTGTATAGTTCCCTGGCCGGGATTTAATTGTTTGATTGATGTTCCCTTGCCAGGATTTAATTGTTTGATTGATGTTTCCTTGCCGGGATTTAATAGTTTGATTGATGTTCCCTTGCCGGGATTTAGTTGTTTGATTGATGTTCCCTTGCCGGGATTTAATTGTTTGATTGACATTCCCTTGCTGAGATTTAATTGTTTGGTTTATGTACCCTTGCCGGGATTTCTATTTTTATTCTGTTTGCTCCCTTTCCCTTGTTTGTGATTGTCGTTTGGGTGAGGAAGAGTGTTAAAGGATGAAGGGTGATGCCGTGCCATGTTCAATATTGATTATGCACGAGGGGACATTCCGTGCCATGTTCTATATTGATTATGCACAAGGGGACATTCCGTGCCATATTTTATATTATTATGCACGAGGGGACACTCCGTGCCATGTTTTATATTGATTATGCACGAGGGGACATTCCGTGCCATGTTTTATATTATAATGCACGAGGGGACATTCCGTGCCATGTTTATATTGATTATGCACAAGTGGACATTTCGTGCCATATTTTATATTATTATGCACGAGGAGACATTTCATTCTATGTTTTATATTGATTATGCAGGAGGGGACATTCCGTGCCATGTTTTATATTATTATGCACGAGGGGACATTCCGTGCAATGTTTATATTTATTATGCACGAGGGGATATTCCGTGCCATGTTTTATATTGATTATGCACGAGGGGACATTCCGTGCCATGCTTTATAATATTATGCACGAGGGGACATTCCGTGCCATGTTTATATTGATTATGCACGAGGGGACATTACGTGCCATGTTTTATATTATTATGCACGAGGGGACATTCCGTGCCATGTTTATATTGATTATGCACGAGGGGACATTACGTGCCATGTTTTATATTATTATGCACGAGGGGACATATCGTGCCGCATCTTTCACTGTTTAATTTGTGTTGTCATTTCCCGTTATTATTTTCAGATGTTTCAGACTGTTGTTTTTCGTTTTTGTCATTTCAGTATTTGCTATCTCTTACCCTCAGCATGTTCTCCCCGTAATTGTATTCTTGTTTAGTTTCTGCTATACTATTGAACTGCACATGTACACTTTGTTGTCGTGTCTTAGCCTCGTCACTACTTCGCCGAGGTTAGGCTCGGCACTTACTCAGTACATGGGGTCAGTTGTTCTGATGCTACACCTGCACTTCTTTATGTTGTGCATATTACGCAGACGGACCCGGAGGACATCATTAGTGGGACATCACTTCTGTCTTTTTTTTCCTCTTGTTTCAGAGACAGTCATGTATTTCCTTTCAGACTTTGTATTTAGCACTCTTATAGGCATTTCGTGAGTTTGTGACTCCAGGTTTTGGGAAAACTATGCGTCGATGTATTATGTTGTCTTTACTTAGTTTGAAAACCATATTTATTTATTTCTGATGTTAAGTTGTGAATCGTTTAGTTTATTCTGTTAAATAGATGTTAATATACCAGTTTATCTATACACGTTGTCTTGTCTAGCGGGTTCAATGTTAGACGCCATCACGGCCCGATGGTGGGATTTCGGGGCATGAAAAGTTGGTATCAGAGCACTTGGTTACTTAGGTCTCACAACTCACGGACAACTTGGTAGAGTCTGAGGGATCGGTACGGAGACGTCTATATTTATCCTCCTAGAGGCTGCGAAGTTAGGATGACTCCATATTTGTTTTCTTCTCTGTCGTGCGCTATGAATTCTCAGTATTGATTGAGTTTCTATTCTATTCTCTCGTAGATGGCGAAGACGCGTGCTTCCCTTGATTCCGCCTAGTAGCCTGACACTCCTGCTACAGCTCCTACTCGTGGTCGAGGTCGAGGACGAGGCCGTGCTAGAGGCCGAGGCCAGGGCCGAGCTCAGCCTAGAGAAGCAGCCCCAGTGGAGGATCCTCAAGTCGAGTCTGACGAGGAGGTCGGAGTTCCGGCAGTCCCAGTTGGACCGGCTCAGGTCCCAGAGAGGTTCATAGCTACCCCAGTGCTTCAGGACGCCCTTGTCCGTCTAGTCAAACTCATGGACAGTGTAGCACAGGCGGGTCTTCTTCCTACAGCACCAGCCGTCTCTCAGGCTGGGGGAGGTGCCCAGACTCCTGCCGTCCGCGTGCCAGAGCAGCTAACTCCACAGTTTCAGACTCCGGCACCTCTGCCACCCGGAATAGCTCAGCCGGGTATTGCAGCACCGGTAGCAGAGGGAGCAGCTATGTCAGTAGATGCTTTGTGGAGACTAGACAGGTTCACTAAGTTATTCACTGCTACTTTTATTGGTTCACCATCAAAGGACCCCTAGGATTATTTGGACAGCTTCCATGAGGTTCTTCAGAACATGGGCATAGTGGAGTCCAACGGAGTTGACTTCGCTACTTTTCGACTATCTGGCACAGCCAAGAGTTGGTGGAGAGACTATATCTTAGCCAGACCAGCTGGATCTACACCTTTGACTTGAACTCAGTTCTCAGAGGTATTTTTGGGGAAGTTCCTTCCCATTACTCAGAGAGAGGACCTTCGGAGGCAGTTTGAGCGTCTCCAGTAGGGATCCATGTCCGTCACTCAGTACGAGACCAGCTTCATCACTCTAGCCCGACATGCTCTTATGATACTTTCCACTGATTGGGAGAGTGTTCGGAGGTTTACCAAGGGATTGGCCCAGCCTATCAGACTTCTGATGGCCAGAGAGTCAGGTACAGATATATCTTTCGAGGATGCAGCCAATGTGGCCAGGAGGATTGAGATTATTTTGTCACAGGGAGGTAGTGAGGGGGCTGACAAGAGGCCCTGTCATTTCGGTCGTTTCAGTGGAGCCTCATCTGGGGGCAGGGATTCTTCAGGCAAAGGCCATCCTCCCAGACCTTTTCAGTCAGCTCTCCAGGCTTCCCATGGTACTTCAGGTGGTCGTGGTTCTCAGACGCACTATTCTGATCAGCAGCCTTACAGTGCGCCACTAGCACCTATCGGTGGACCGCCGCTTTAGAGGTTCCGAGGTAGTCATTCAGGTTGACAAGGCCATTTCCAGAGTCAACAGTCCTATCAGCAAAAGCTTTGTTATACTTGCGGTTGTTTGGGACACATTTCCAGGTTTTGCCGCCGAGGTTCTAGTGGGTCTCAGCATCAGGGTTCTCGTGACATGGTACAGGCACCAGGTGTTCCACAGCCTGCCCAGCCAGCTAAAGGTGGGGATAGAGGTGCTAGAGGTGGAGGTAGTTGTCATAGAGGTGGAGCTCAGGCCACTAGAGGTGGAGGCCAGCCAGCAACTGGTCGTCCCCGAGATGTGGTTTAGGGTGGTGGGGCCCGGCCCTGATGTTATGCTCTTCCAGCCAGGACAGAGGCTGAGTCTTCATACGCAGTCATTACAGGTACTATTCGGGTTTGTGATAGAGATTCTTCAGTGCTATTTGATTCAGGGTCTACGTATTCGTATGTGTCCTCTTATTTTGCACCATACCTGGTCATGCCTAGTGATCCGCTGAGTGTTCCTATTTAGGTATCTACATCGGTGAGTGATTTTATCATGGTCGATCGAGTCCATCGTTCTTGTGTTGTGGTGATTGGGGGTCTTGAGACCCGTGTTGATTTGTTGCTTTTAGGTATGGTCGACTTTGATGTTATATTGGGGATGGACTGGTTATCCCCATATCATGCTTTGTTGGATTGTCATGACAAGAGGGTGAGCTTAGCCTTACCGAATTTGCACCTTTTCGAGTGTAAGGAAACTCCTGGTCATTCTACCTGTAGTGTTATTTATTACGTGAAGGCTCGACGTATGGTCGAGAAGGGGTGTTTGGGTTATTTGGCTTATGTGCGCGATTCTAGTGTTGAGGTTCCCTCTATTGATTCTCTACCCATGGTTCGTGAGTTTTATGAGGTCTTCCATTCAGACCTGCGGGGGATGCCACCCGACAGGGACATTGATTTCTGCATTGATCTAGCTCCGGGCACCCAGCCCATTTCTATTCCGCCGTATTGCATGGGCCCGCCAGAGTTGAAACACTTGAAGGAACAGTTGAAGGATTTGCTTGGGAAGGGTTTCATTAGGCCCAGCGTTTCTCCTTAGGGTGCTCCAGTATTGTTTGTGAAGAAAAAGGATGGTTCGATGATGGTGTGCATTGATTACCGACAATTGAACAAGGTTACAATCAAGAACAAGTATCCACTGTCAAGGATTGATGATTTGTTCGATCAGCTTTAGGGTGCCAAGGTATTTGCAAAGATAGACTTGAGATCTGGCTACCATCTGTTGAGGATTAGGGCATCTGATGTCCCTAAGACAGCTTTCCGCACTCGGTACGAGTATTACGAGTTTTTAGTCATGTCGTTTGGGTTGACAAATGCCCGAGCAGCTTTTATGGATTTGATGAACCGAGTGTTCAGGCCTTATTTGCACTCGTTCGTGATAGTCTCTATTGATGATATATTGATATACTCCCGCAGCCAGGAGGAGCACGAGCAGCATCTCAGAGTGGTTCTTCCGACTCTGAAGGATAGTCAGCTATATGCAAAGTTTTCGAAGTGTGAGTTTTGGTTGAGTTCAGTTGCATTCTTGGGTCATGTCGTATCAGCAGAGGGCATTCAGGTTGACTCGAAGAATATTGAGGCAGTCAAGAACTGGCCTAGACCAGCATCAGCTACAGAGATTCGGAGTTTCTTGGGATTAGCAGGCTATTATCGTCGGTTCGTGGAGGGGTTCTCATCTATTGCAGCCCCGATGACCAGGTTGACCCAGAAGGGTGCCTAATTCAGATGGTCGGACGAGTGTGAGGCGAGATTTTAGAGGCTCAAGATAGCTCTGACTACGGCACCGGTATTGGTTTTGCCCACAGGTTCAGGGCCTTATACAGTCTATTGCGATGCTTTCCATATTGGGCTTGGTGCAGTGTTCATGCAGGATGGCAAGGTCATTACTTATGCTTCGAGGCAGTTGAAGATTCATGAGAAGAACTATCCAGTGCATGATTTGGAGTTTGCAGCCATTGTCCACGCATTGAAGATTTGGAGGCACTATCTGTATGGCGTGGCATGTGAGGTGTTCACAGATCATAAGAGTCTTCAGTACTTGTTCAAGCAAAACGAGTTGAATTTGAGGCAGAGGAGGTGGTTGGAGTTGATGAAGGATTATGATATTACCATCTTATATCACTCGGGGAAGGCCAATGTGGTGGCCGATGCTTTGAGTAGGAAGTCAGCTAGTATGGGCAGTCTTGCTTTTATTTCGGTCAGTCAGAGGCCTCTTGCTTTGGATGTTCCGGCTTTGGCCAATCGATTTGTGAGGTTGGATATTTCTGAGCCTAGTCGAGTGTTGGCTTGTACGGTAGCTCGTTCTTCATTATAGGAGCGTATCCGTGATCGACAATTTGACGATCCCCATTTCTGTGTCCTTAGAGACACGGTGCAGCGCGGAGGCGCCAAGCAGGTGACCTTAGATGGGATTCGAGAGTTGATTTTAGAGGAGGCCCATAGTTCCCGGTACTCTATTCATCTAGGCGTCGCGAAGATGTATCAGGATTTGCGGTTGCATTATTGGTGGCATAGAATGAAGAAGCATATCGTGGCATATATGGCGAGGGGTTTGAATTGTCAACAGGTTAAGTGTGAGCATAAGAGGCCTGGTGGTTTGTTTCAGAGGATTGAGCTTCCCGAGTGGAAGTGGGAGAGGATCACTATAGAATTCGTTACCGGACTTTCGTTGGCCCGGGAGAAATTCGATGCAGTTTGGGTCATTGTTGATAGGCTAACCAAGTCAGCGCATTTCATTCATCTTGCAGTCTCCTATTCATCCGAGTGTATAGTTGAGATCTATATTCGGAGAGATGTTTCTCCTTCATGATGTGCCGGTATCTATCATTTCGGACCGGGGCGTGCAGTTTACATCGCGTTTCTGGAGAGCAGTACGGCGAGAGTTAGGCACCCAGGTGGAGTTGAGCACAACATTTCATCCTCAGACGGATGGACAGTCCGAGCGGACTATTAAGATATTGGAGAATATGCTTCGAGCTTGTGTTATTGACTTTAGAGGATCATGGGATCAGTTTTTGCCTTTAGCAGAGTTGCCTACAACAACAGCTACCACTCGAGTATCCAGATGGCTCGTTATGCCGCTTTATATGGTAGGAGGTGTCGATCTCCGAGTGGATGGTTTGAGACGGGAGAGGCTCGGTTGTTGGGTACAGATTTGGTTCAGGAGGCCTTGGACAAGGTCAGGATCATTCAGGATAGGCTTCGTACAACTCAGTCCAGGAAAAAGAGTTATGCAGATCGTAAGGTTCGAGATGTGGCTTTCATGGTTGGTGAGCGAGTATTGCTCCGAGTGTCGCCGATGAAAGGCGTGATGATATTTGGGAAGAAGGGCAAGCTTATCCCTAGGTTCATTGGTCCGTTTGAGATTCTTGATCGAGTGGGAGAGGTGGCTTATAGACTTGCATTGCCACCTAGATTATCACCCGTACACCCAGTTTTTCTTGTGGCCATGCTTCGGAGGTATCACGGCGATCCAGCCCACATGTTAGATTTCAGCACTGTCCCGTTGGACAAGGACTTATCTTATGAGGAGGAGCTGGTAGCTATTCTAGACCGGCAGGTTCGTCAGTTGAGATCCAAGAGTTTCCCTTCTGTTCTTGTTCAGTGGAGAGGTCAGCCTCCTGAGGCATCGACCTGGGAGTCCGAGTCCGACATGCGGAGCCGTTATCCTCATCTTTTTCCCGACTCAGGTACTTCTTTCTTTTGTTCGTTCGAGGACGATGTTGTTTTAGAGGTGGAGAATGTGACGACCCAAAGGGTCATCACCTATCTTATTGCCCATCCCATACTTTCGAAGTCTTGAAAACCTCATCTATAGTTTCCTCGATTTGCGTGCACAGTCCGGGCGCGTAGCCGGACAGTTTAAATATGAAATTCTGTGATAAATGCTAAGATTTGATATTAAAATGAATAACTTTGACTCCGATCAGCATTTTGGATAAACGGACTCGGACCCATGATTTGACGGTCCCGGAGGTCCGTAGGAAAATATGAGACTTGTGCGTATGCCCGGAATCGAATTCCGAGGTCCCAAGCCCGAGAAATGAATTTTTGAGTAAAATTGTTTTATGAAAATATTTATGGAAATTAAAAATGAAATCTGATTAGAAAGTGATGGTATCGGGCACGTATCTTGGTTCCGGCGCCCGGTACAAGTCTTATATATGGTTAAAGCACTTTACGTAAATTTTGGTTAAAATCGGATTTCGTTTGACGGGTTTCAGACTTAAAATGGAAAGTTTGATGTTATATCAAATTTGATAGAATTCATGGATTTTAAGGCTTAATTCGATGTATATGATGTTGTTTTTGTGATTTGATCGCACGGACAAGTTCGTAGGATGTTGTTGAGTTAGTGCATGTGATTTGTTAGTAGCCCCGAGGGCTCGGGAGTGTTTCGGAGGTGTCTCAGAGTGATTTTGAACTTAGGAAAATTTGCTGGTTTTTGCTTCAGCCGTTGCAGGTCCATTAGTTCTTCGCGATCGCGAAGCCTCTTCCGCGTTCGCGAAGCTTTAAGTTTTCCTTCATCGCGTTCGCGTCCATTCCCTCGCGATCGCATATGGTTATTTGACCCTGAGGGCTTAGCCCTCTTTTCCTCTTCACGTTCGCGTACAGTTGACCGCGATCGCGTAGCTTTATAGGTCTCCTTCATCGCGTTCGCGTGATGTCCCACGCGTTTGTGTAAGTCAACTTTTGGACCCCGGCTTTTTTTACTCTTCAGGATCGCGTCTCCCTTCCGCGATCGCGATGGTCTATCCAGTCTACCCTTCGCGAACGTGACCTCCCTTCCACGATCGCGAAGGGCAATTTTTCCCAGTGGTAAATAAATATTTGTAGAACCAGTAGTTACGGGATTTTGATAGAAAATAACGAACTTCTTCTTCTCCAAAGCCCTTAGGCATACATTGAAGTCATCCCTCATCAAAACTTCTTGGGTTAGTAAATTTTAACTCGTTTCCTTCATTTTTCATCTATATCTAATGAATTCCTAAGCCTAAAACATGCAAATTAGAGTAGAAAATTGGGAATTTGGGTAGAGTTAGGCCCTATTGAATTTTCATGATTTAGACCTCGTTTTGGGGTCGAATTTGAAAACAAATTATATATTCGGGCTCGTGGGTGAATGGGTGACATGGTTTTGGTCCGAGCCTCGTGTTTTGGACCAAGCGGGCCCGGGGTTGAATTTTGTTATTTTGAAAGAATGCATGGAGATGGGTAATTAGGTTATGTAATTGAATTATTTGAATCCTTATTGATATACTTGAGTTGATTATGCGTAGATAATACCATTCCGAAGTTGAATTCTAAAGGAAAGGCGGTGTTAGAAGAAGAGTGTTAAAGCATGAAGGGTGATGTTGTGCCATCTTCTATATTGATTATGCACGAGGGGACATTCCGTGACATGTTTTATATTATTATGCAAGAGGGGACATTATGTGACGACCCAAAGGGTCATCACCTATTTTATTACCTATTCCGTACTTTCGAGGAACTTGAAAACCTCATTTGTAGTTGCCCTGATTTGCGTGCACATTCCGGGCGATTAGCCGGATAGCTTAAATATGAAATTCTGTGAAAAATGCTAAGACTTGATATTAAAATGAATAAATTTGACTACGGTCAACATTTTGGGTAAACGGACCCTGACCCGTGATTTGACGGTCCCGGAGGGTCCGTAGGAAAATATGGGACTTAAGCGTATGCCCGGAATCAAATTCCGAGGTCCAAGCCCGAGAAATGAATTTTTGAGTAAAATTAATTTCTAAAAATATTTAAGGAAATTGAAAATGAAATCTGATTAAAAAGTGATGGTATTGGGCCCGTATTTTGGTTCCGGCGCCCGCACAGTTCTTATATATGATTTAAGCACGTTCTGTAAAATTTGGTTGAAATTGGATTTCGTTCGACGTGTTTCGGACTTAAAAATGGAAAATTTTATGTTTTATGAAGTTTGATAGGATTCATGGACTTTGAGGCTTAATTTGACGTGTATGATGTTGTTTTGGCAATTTGATCACACGGGCAAGTTCGTAGTATGTTATGTGAGTTATCTGTGAAATTTGGTATCATTTCGAGATGTATAGGTCAGTTCAGCACGTTGTTAGCGAAGTTAGAAAAAAACTTTAAATTCCTAAGTTTTGTTCATGAGGGTTGGGGGTGTGATTTCGAGTTTTAGCGTTGTTTTGAGTGTTCCAAAGGCTCGAGCGAGTCCGTATTATGATTTGGGGCTCGTTGGTATATTTGGATAAGGGCTCGGGTGGGCCCAGGTGCCTTCCGGGCACCTAACGGGGGCTAAAACCAGCAAACACAGCTGCTGAGGCACCTGCTCTGGTGTGACCACATGTGTGGTTGCCCAGTATCGCAGGTGCGAGACCGCAGGTACGAGACCGCAGGTGCGGTCCCAGGCATCACAAGTGCGATCACCAGTCGCGTGGCCAGCCATCACAGGTGCGGAGCATTTCTCGTAGGTGCGAGACCGCAGATGCGGTCTCCACTTCGCATGTGCGATCCCAGACCCCCTAGCCCAACTCCGCATGTGCGAGATTATTCTCGCAAGTGCGAGACCGCAGGTGCGGTCCCCAGAGCCGCAGGTGCGGTCCCCAGAGCCGCAGGTGCGAGACCACTGTTCAGGCAGTGAGTTTTAAATACGGGTTTTAAACCCATTTTCCTCATTTCTCATCTTCTTCCTTAGGCGATTTCCACCATTTTTAAGAACTTTCGACCAGGTCTTGTAAGGTAAGTAAATTCCACCCGTAAATTTGTTTCATGTATGAATCGTAGCCTAATTAACTACATAAACTAGTGCAAAAATTCAAGAAAATGGGTAGTAACCTAGAACTTGTGATCACTTTAGAATTTTCAGTAAATTGGCAATGAAAAAAAGTAAAAAAGAATCGTATATTAATGATCCTTAGGCTTTGGGTGAGTGTTCCCTTCGAGAATTACAAGAATCTGAGCGAGCGGGCCCGGGGTCGAATTTTGATAATTTTGAAAGAATGCTAGGAAATGGATAATTAGTCCATGTAATTGAATCATTGAATCCTTATTGATACACTAGAGTTGATTATGTCTAGATAATACCATTTCGGAGTTGAATTCTAAAGGAAAGGTGGTGTTAGAGGGTTGATTGCTATACTTTGGACCCGAGGTAAGTGTTTGGTCTAACCTTTGCTTGAGGGAATAGGAGTTGAGTCTTATTTGCTACTTGCTAATTGTCGAGTACGATGTATAGGCATGGTGACGAGTATCTATACATTGGTGTCTAGCATGACCGTGAGTCTTTATATTGTGAATATTCTTATTTTGTTGTAACTTCCATGCTTAATTGATGATTTCTATATTTTGTAAAGAGCATGTGAAGGGAATTGTGATCTTTAAACTTCGAGGAGCATTGGATCAAATTGTAACACGAATGGTGAAGATATATGAGATAGTTAAATCCTTTGGAGCATTGGCTCAAATTATAACACGAATGGTGAATATATATGAGATAATTGAATCCTTTGGAGCATTGGCTCAAGTGATAGAGTAAATTATGAAATGAAAGGGAAAGAAAGAGAATGAGTTATTAAAATATACCCTTTCCAGATCATTGTTGCTTTAGCGATTATCTCTCTTGCTGGGATGTTGAGATTACTGTTATTGTTCCCTTGCCGGGATTTCTAGTTTTATTCTGTTTACTCCCTTGCCCTTGTTTGTGATTGTTGTTTGGGTGAGGAAGAGTGTTAAAGCATGAAGGGTGATGTTGTGCAGTGTTTGTTAAAGCACGAAGGGTGATTCCATGCATTGTTTGATATTGTTTCCCTTGCTGGGATGTTGAGATTACTGCTATTGTTCCCTTGTCGAGATACCTGTTTCTATTCTATTTACTCCCTTGCCCGTTGTTTGTGATTGTTGTTTGGGTGAGGAAGAGTGTTAAAGCACGAAGAGTGATGTCGTGCACTGTTTGCTATTGTGAGGAAGAGTGTTAAAGCACGGAGGGTAATGTCGTAAGTTATTTGATATTGTGAAAAAAGAGTGTAAGGCACGATGAGTGATGCCGTGCCGTACGATGTACCATTCCGTACCGATATTCATTGATTATACTGTAAGGAAAGAGAGTTAAAGCACGAAGGGTGATGCCATTCCATGATTTACATTGATTACATTATACATTGCATAGTGAGGAATAGAGTAAAAGCACGAAGGGTGATGTCGTGCCATGATTTACATTGATTACATTATACACTGCATTGTGAGGACGAGAGTAAAAACACGAAGGGTGATGCCGTGCAAGTTTGTGATTTCTAATCCTTTTTGATATTTTGGCCTTGTTGTTCCCTTCTTTATTTGAGATTTATTATATGAAACTGTTATCTCCCCACAGCGTGTTCCCCTTCCTTTATTGATTGATTACTTCATGTATTTCTTTTTTGTTGTGTATATATATATTCGAACTGCACAGGTTTACTTGGTAGTTCGGTCCTAGCCTCGTCACTACTTCGCTGAGGTTAGGCTAGGCACTTACTCAGCACATGAGATCGGTAGTGTTGATACTGCACTCTGTACTATTTTGCACAGATCCAGGTCTTGGATAGCAGCAGTAGTGCAGAAGCAAGCCTTTAGTCCAGCGAGATACCAAGGTAGCGCTGCAAGCGTCCGCAGGACTGGCGTTTCCTCTATCTATTATTTCAGTCTGTTATCTCATTGTACTCGAGACAAACAGTTGTGTTTTCTTTTAGACGATTGTATTTAGTACTCTTAATAGTTCGTGAGTATTGTGACACCAGTCTTGGGTAGAGGCTTATGTTGAATTTTCCGCATTTCTATTCAGCTTTTCTACAATTTAAGACTTCCGCTTTATTATTAAATTCCATTGTTTGCATGCGATTTCTGAAAATTGTTAAATGAGGTAACATGTTAATGAAAAAGGTAATTAAGGTTTGGCTTTCCTAGCTTCCACTAGTAGGTGCCATCACGACTCACGAGGGTGGGAAACCCGGGTCGTGACACATTCCGTGCCATGTTTTATATTGATTATGCACGAGGAGACATTCAGTGTCATGTTTTATATTATTATGCACGAGGGGACATTTTGTGCCATGTTTATATTGATTATGCAAGAGGGGACATTCTGTGCCATGTTTTATATTATTATGCACGGGTGGACATTTTGTGCCATGTTTTATATTGATTATGCACGAGGGGACATTTCGTGCCATTTTTTATATTATTATGCACGAGGGGACATTCCCTGCCATGTTTATATTGATTATGCACAAGGAGACATTTCGTGCCATGTTTTATATTGATTATGCACGAGGAGACATTCTGTGCCATGTTTTATATTATTACGCACGAGGGGACATTCTGTGCCATGTTTATATTGATTATGCACGAGGGGACATTATGTGCCATGTTTTATATTATTATGCACGAGGGGAGATGCCATGCCACATCTTTCTCTGTGTTGTCATTTCCCGTTACTTTTTTCAGATATTTCAGACTGTTGTTTTTCGTTTCTGTCATTTCAGTATTTGCTATCTCTTACCCCCAGCATGTTCTCCCCGTAATTGTACTCTTGTTTAGTTTCTGCTATACTACTGAACTGCACAGGTACACTTTTTTGTCGTGTCTTAGCCTCGTCACGACTTCGCCGAGGTTAGGATCGGCACTTACTCAGTACATGAGGTCGGTTGTACTGATGCTACACCTGCACTTCTTTATGTTATGCAGATTACGCAGACGGACCCGGAGGACATCATTAGTGGGAGTGTCTTCCAGCTTATCCTAGAGATTTCAAGGTATACCCGCTGGCGTTCCTGGGACTTGGCGCCTCTTCCATCCCTTTGTCTTCATTTCTGTCTTGTTTTTCCTCTAGTTTTAGAGACAGCCATGTATTTCCTTTCAGACTTTGTATTTAGCACTCTTATAGGCAGTTCGTGAGTTTGTGACTCTAGGTTTAGGGAAAATTATGCGTCGATGTATTATGTTGTCTTTACTTAGTTTGAAAATCATATTTATTAATTTATGTTGTTAAGTTGTGAACCGTTTAGTTTATTCTGTTAAATCGATGTTAATATGCCAGTTTATCTGTACACGTTGGCTTGTCTATCGGGTTCAATGTTAGACGCCATCACGGCCCGATAGTGGGATTTCGGGGCGTGACATCCCATAATGCTATTTGGTCGTTTGAGGATGTGTTAAGGATATGGAATATATGCTAAAATTCCTAGACTTCTAGTTGAGCTTGAATAAAGATTGTTATGCCAAAGTATGTGAAGGCCTCTAGTTACCAACGATCTGTAATTGCTCTCGTGTGTACCCAATACCTTGAATTGAAAGGATTGTTTGTTGAAAATGATAATAATGTAAAATGTGGGAAAGGACTTGCATTATGAAATACGGCCAAGAGCCAAGATATGATATAACGATTGTGGCCACTAGTGCCGATGAATTGATATATGTGAAAGAAATATGAAATGAGATGATCGATGAAAAATGGTAATGTCTTGGCTATGACGGCTTAGCCAATCGGGCTGTGATCGGAAGCTATGCCGCCCACATAGTTGTACTGAGCTAGAAACTAAAATTTGAAATTGAAACTAGAATTATGATTGTGGTGAATGTCTCTAATGGAACGACCTAGCCGATCGGGTCTTGACTGGACCTCGTATAAAAGTACGGTGGTATTGTGAATGATGAGGTATTGATAATAATGATGTCCCCATTTAAAGCTATGAAAATTACTTGAAAGCCTATGTGATTCTTAATGTGATGTTGTAGTGTTGTTTAAGGTTTCCATTGATTCCTGATTATTTCTTCTTGTATTATTGTTCTTTCTAATGAGATGGTGTTTAGTTATACATACTAGTACTATTCGACAGTACTAACGTCTCTTTTGCCGGGGCGCTATATTCTTAAATGGATGCAGGTGGTACCATAGCGGACAGTGTTGATCGCAGCTAGTGGTGCATCACCATCATCTTCCTAGCAGACTTTGTGAGCCCCATTTCTCCCTTGGGTCATGTAGTACATCTTTTGTTTGTATGTTTCTCACATTTTGAGGTATAGCCGGGGCATTGTTATCGGCGTTGTTATGACTCTCTTTTGTACCATTAGGGGCTCCGTAGGCACTATGTGGGTTGTATATGGGTATTGGAAGGGTTAGTGGATTATGTTGTGTTTGGAACCTTGTCCCTTCAAATTGAAAAGTGTTTGTAATTTTGAAGAACTTACCAATGAGGTAACAATTCGATCAATTTGTAAATATTTACAAAAATCTTCAAGTTGTATAATTATTAATAACCTATTTTCTTGATCATACGGAGTTGGGTAGAAAATGTCTAATAGGCTTGCGCAGTCGGGTTCACTCGGTTGAGCACTGGTCGCGCTCCCCGAGGTTGGGGCGTGACAATCCCTTAAGCTTAACTCTGCTCATAGTGCTTGGGGAAGCGTCATCGTGAATGACCTTTAAAGGTTATTCTTCTATTGTTCATTCTATTATTGTCAAAATACGATCTATGAAACGATGTCGACTATTACCAATTCCTTCGATCCCTAATTCATGTTCGGTTTTTTTTCTTGTTTACTATCCCATACTAATTTCTACTACTCGAGGGTCTAACTTTTCCTTCTGGTAATCACATTGGACTCAGCATATGATTTCTGGAAATGAGAATATGACTTTAGAGCTTATACTTTTATTGTCTCAAGACATCCCTCCTTTGTCTTTTCCTTCACTTGACTATAGATTCTGTTATCCTGATATATTTTGATTTACCGTTATCACCCATTTATCACATATTACTCATAATGTTTCATTTACTCTCTTCTTATTCTCCTGCTAATATTTCTGTCTATCACCTTATAATGAAGACTTCAACAAAACGTTCTTTCACTTTAGCTCCCCCTATTTCATTTCACTAGCTCTTCGGGACACCTAACATTCTCCTTTTTTTTGTTACTAGTGGCTGGAGTCATATTAAGGTAAATATTTATCCCTTTTAGGATCCCAGTGCCTATCTTCTGAAATTTTTGAATATTCTAGTATTCATATCTGACTGTACTATTCTAGAGTTCACCATATGGGTCTCTCACACGGATATCTATTACCACATATGCACTATCCTTCGGAAATGTTAGCTAATGATAATAATCAATCCATAATTATTGGGTTACTCAAACCCCTATGGGATCTTGATATCCCATCCTACACTTAAAATATATATGTTAGCTCCCATATTGCATAACTGATATGGGTGTGGACAATTGTACATACCTCAATCATTGTTGAAGATAACTCAGAATACTTATATTTCTCTGCCTCATTCGTAAATACTGATAATCTTCACTAACTGGTACCTCGTACCTTTCTTCACCTTGTTTCTCTTACTTGTTGAAACTTGTATCTACATTTTGATTCTCTTATTGCTTTTTACCATATAGGTGGATAGATATCCATGCCTTAGGGCTCTTTATCAAGAATCTTACACATCTTAGACACACATAATCTGCTGAAGACCTCATATTTACTCATCATAAGCATGATGCAAAGTTGAGTTCCTCTGACTTAAGTCTTCCACAGCCACATTAAATCTACTACCAACTGCTTTGTGGATGTAGGTATCATTGTATTACGAATAAAGTAGAATTTACAAGTTTGAATTCTTACAACTGAGCTCTACCACACGATCTAGAGTAAGAAGAAAGAGTGACAGTCCTAAATTCCCTGTCGCCTCCTGCTTATAAGTGCGGTGCACAACACACCCATAACATATCTTTCTTATTATACTATCATGGGTACCTGATACCTCACTCGACCGAGTACCAACGTAACATATCTTTCTTATTATACTATCATGGGTAAATGTGCCAAAAGGGTCATCATGACATAATTGAAATAAAACATAAGGAAATGCTAGACATAAGAAGACCTAACATGATATAGAAACTTATACATGTGACATACGGACCAATAAGGCTGACATGATCATTTGTAAACTCAAAACATAGGCCGACAAGGCCATACAAGTATCCATATATGTAATGACCCGGTCGGTCGTTCCGTAATATTTATCCATGTTTCCCCTGTTTCTACTTTATCATGTGTTTCTTAGCCTAATTTTGTCGTGTTGAGTCGGTTGGTTTGGGTTTAGAGTGGTCGTGGTGAGAAATGAGATCTTAGTCTCTTAAGTTGGCCTTAGGGTTAGAAAAGTCAATCGGAAGTTGACTATTAGGTAAACGATCTCGGAATGGAAGTTTGGTGTCTCTGATAGCTTCGTTAGGTGATTTGGGACTTAGGAGTGTGTTTGCAATGTCATTTGGAGGTCCGGAGTAGAATTAGGCTTGAATTGGCGAAATTTAGTTTTTGGCAATTTCTGGCCGGCAGTAGAAAATTAGCTATCGGGGTCGGAATGGATTCCGGAAGTTGGGACATATTCATAGTTTCATTTTGGATGTGTATGCAAATTTTCAGGTTAATTGGACGTGTTTTGGTTGGTTTCGACATCTTTGGTGAATTTCGGAAGCTTAGGAATCCTTAGGCTTGAATCATGGAATAAATTGGTGTTTTGATGATATTTTGAGTGTTTCAAGGGTTCGACTAAGTTCGGGTGATGTTATATAAGGTATTTGTATTTTTGGTTGGGGCCCCGAGGGGCTCGGGTTGATTTCGGATGGCCGTCGGAGAGTTTGAATGTTGGAAATTCTGCTGGTGTGTTATTGTTCTGGTGTTCTGCACCTGCGGATGGGTGGTTGTAGGTGCGCACAGGTGAACTTTGGTAATCGCAGGTGCGACCATCGCAGGTGTAGAGTTTCGCTGGCTAGGGTTGCATCGCAGGTGCAGAAGGTGAGTCGCACCTGGGAGCCCCCAGGTGCGGCAGAAGGAGGACTTTAAGTGAAGTCGGCAGATGCGGACCATCGGTCACTGGTGCGGGGGCCGCAGATGCGGAAGCTGGACCGCAGGTGTGGAACCCCTGGCCAGAGCATATAAATACTTTCCTTCACGAATTTTAGTCATTTTCATCATATTTCCATATGGGCTGAGGCTTTTGGGAGAAAATTGAAGTGGGATTTCGAGGGGTTTCCGTGGAGGTAAGTTTCTTGGACCTGAAACTCGATTCTATGTTGATATTTGACGGATTAAGCATGGAATTAGTGGAATTTAATGGTATAAATTGGGGGTTCAGTACTTGAGAATTTGAGACTAAAAATTGAGGAATTGAGCGGTCATTTATGG
Organism: Nicotiana knightiana; assembly: GCA_005239525.1. Taxonomy (NCBI): domain Eukaryota; kingdom Viridiplantae; phylum Streptophyta; class Magnoliopsida; order Solanales; family Solanaceae; genus Nicotiana; species Nicotiana knightiana. The sequence goes on from ML378889.1 coordinate 117,160, forward strand.
TTGGATTTTGATGCATTTTATATGTATAGATTCGGGAGAGGATGAGGATTCTTGTGTTGTGATTTTTATAGAATTCCAAGATGTGGGCCTAGGGGTCGGGTTTGACCAATTTCTGGAATTTTTGTTAAATTTGATCATTTTTTAGTGGGCTTTGTTCCTTTAGCGTATATTGATGATATTAATCTGGTTTTGGTTAGATTCGGAGCAATCGAGAGCTGATTCGAGAGGCAAGAGCATCATGGATTAGTATTTTGGCCGGTTTGAGGTAAGTAATGAATGTAAATCTTGTCTTGAGGGTATGAAACCCCGGACTTTGTACTTTCTCACTATTTTTGGAGTGGCGCACACGATGGATGATGAGTATGCAGCGTGCACTGATAGGGGATTGTGACTTGGTCCATCCCGTGGCAACTATTGAGTTGCGTATTTGATTCGAAATCATATGATATTTCATTAAGATTATTACTATGTTTTGGGTGGAATTCCGTATTTGGGCCTCGTGCCATGTATTTGGACCCCTTGGGCGCTTTTACTGTTATTCCTCACTGTGTTGAATTATGATTTACATTCATTCATATTATGTATAACTGATTTAGAAACTTAGTCTTATTTACACTATTTTGAGATATAAAATGATATTTTGGGTCGAGTACCCCGTTTTACTGATAGCCCGAGTGGCTTTTTGAGAGATTTCTGACTGAGTGTGGCCGAGGGCCTATGTTGTGAGGATACTATGGGATTGGGCTGCACGCCATAGCATGTTACATTGATTGTGATATGTGAGAGGACGAGAGCCTGAGTGATTATCCCACGAGATAGCTTGATATTAGCGCTTGGGTTGTAGAAGCCCTTCCGGAGTCTGTACACACCCCCAATAAGTGCAGGTACCTACTGAGTCCGAGTGCCGAGTGATGAGTGACGAGTGATTGGGAGGCATGAGTGACTGTGAAGCTGCCCGAGTGGATGATACCGAGTGATCTATGATTTCTTTCAGGTACCTGCCCGAGTGGATGATACTGCTGCTACTTCTCAGGTCGGGTGAGGCACTCAGACTCCAGCTGCCCGTACACCTGAGCAGGTTATTCAGGGGCTTCATACCCCGGAGGAAGTTCCAGCCCAGCCAATTGCCCCAGCTCAGGATTTTGTGATTCCAATCATGCCAGATGATGAGCAGCGCAGGTTGGAGAGATTTGGTAGACTTCAACCTTCGACATTCAGTGGTGCTAAGGGCAAGGATGCCCAGGGTTTCCTGGACAAGTGTCAGAGGATGCTTCGTACTGCAGGGATACTGGAGACCAATGGGGTGTCATTTACTATCTTCCAGTTCTCAGGGGCTAATTTTACTTGGTGGGAGTCTTATGAGAGAAGTAGGCATGTTGGTGCAGCACCCCTTACTTGGCAGTAGTGCTCCACTCTCTTCTTAGAGAAGTATGTTCCCCAGTCTCACAGAGAGGAGCTGCATAGGCAGTTTGAGCAGCTGCACTAGGGTGAGTTGACAGTGACGCAGTATGAGAAGAGGTTTTCAGAGCTATCCCGTCATGCCACAGAGTTGGTTCCCACTGAGAGAGAGAGGATTGGGAGGTTCGTGGATGGCCTCACTTATCACCTCCGTATTCTGATGGACAGAGAGAGATTTTCAGGTGCTACTTTCAAGTAGGTTATTGATGTGACTCAAGAAATTGAGTTAGTTCGCCACCAAGAGCGAGAGGAGAGGGAGGCCAAGAGGCCTCATGGATCTGGTAGTTTCAGCGGTTCTCCTTCCAGAGGATAGTTTTTTCAGCATGGTAGAGGCCATTCATTCAGGCCTTCTCAGCCAGTCCGCCCAGCCTATAGTGGTGCATTTTCGGGGTATGGTCCCTGCAGTTCTCATTCTGGTCGTTCTTCATTCAGTGCCCTTCCATCCCAGAGTGCATCTCGATCACCATTAGTTCAGGGTTCCTCTATGCATGGTTCTTCTAGTGACTATTCTGGTGCTAGGGGTTTTTTTCAGTCCCCGTATCCAGCTCCAGGGAGTTGCTTCGAGTGTGGAGAGTATGGACATGTATGGAGGCAATGCCCTCGTCTCCTTGGTGGGTTTTCTCAATAGAGGGGTCAACCCTTGACTTCAGCTCCATTTACTTTACCACCCACCCAGACGCTAGGGGTGGGGGTCAGACCACTAGGGGCCGCCCTAGAGGGGGAGGTCATGCAGGTGGAGATCAGGCTCGTATTTATGCACTTCCAGCCAGGCCAGATGCTATAGCCTCAGACGCTGTGATCACAGGTAGTGTCTCAGTCTGTCGCTGAGATGATTTGTCCTTATTTGACCTTGGTTTTATGTATTCCTATGTTTCATCATATTTTGCCCATTTTCTGGATATGCCCCGTGGGTCTCTAGTTACATTGGTTCATTTGTCGACTCCGGTGGGTGATATTATTGTTGTTGACCGTGTGCAGCGCTAATGTGTGATATCTATTGGGGGTCTAGAGACTCAAGTGGACCTATTGTTGCTTAGCATGGTTTATTTTGATGTGATATTGGCTATCTCCGTGTCATGTTGTTCTTGATTGTCACGCTAAGACTGTAACCTTAGTTATGCCAGGATTTTCGAGGGTTGAGTGGAGAGGTTCTATTGAGTATGTGCCTAGTAGGGTGATTTCTTACTTGAAGGCCCAGCGTATGGTAGATAAGGGGTGTTTATATTTGGATTTTGTGAGGGATGTCGGTGGTGAGGTTCCCACTATTGATTCTGTCCCTGTAGTCCGTGACTTTCCGGACATGTTTCCAGTAGACCTGGCAGGGATATTGATTTTGATATTAATCTGGTGCCAGGAACTCAGCCTATTTCTATTCCACATTATCATATGGCACCAGCAGAGTTGAAGGAATTGAAAGAGCAACTTCAAAAACTCCTAGATAAGGGGTTCATTCGGCCTAGTGTGTCACTTTGGGGTGCACCAGTGTTGTTTGTGAAGAAAAAGGATGGTTCCATGAGAATGTGTATTGACTACCGGCAGCTGAACAAGGTTACAGTCAAGAATAAGTATTCTTTGCCTCGTATTGATAATTTGTTTGACCAGCTTCAGGGAGCCAGGATGTTCTATAACATTGTCTTGAGATCCGGGTATCATCAGCTGAAGATTCAGGATTCTGATATTCCCAAGTTAGCTTTCAGGACTCATTATGGTCACTATGAGTTTATGGTGATGTCTTTCGGGATGATCAATGCCCCAGCGGCGCTCATGCATTTAATGAACAGCGTGTTTCAGCCGTATCTGGATTCCTTTGTTAGTATGTTCATTGATAACATCATGGTGTACCCGCATAGCCAAGAGGGGCACGTTCAGCATTTGAGAGTGGTTTTACAGAGATTTAGGGAGGAGAAGCTTTATGCAAAGTTCTCCAAGTGTGAGTTTTGGCTTGGCTCAGTAGCTTTCTTGGGGCACGTGGTATCCAGTGAGGGTATTCAGGTTGATCCAAAGAAGATAGAGACGGTGCAGAGTTGGCCCAGACCGTCCTCAGCTACAGAGATTAGGAGCTTCCTTGGTTTGGCGGGGTATTACCATCACTTTGTGGAGGGATTTTCTTTTATTGCTTCGCCCTTGACCAAATTGACTCAAAAGAGTTCTCCGTTCAGGTGGTCGAACGAGTGTGAGGAGAGCTTTCAGAAGCTCAAAGTTGTATTGACCTCAGCTCCAGTGTTAGTATTTCCATCACCTTCAGGTTCTTATATCGTATATTGTGATGCCTCGAGGATAGGCATCGGTTGTGTTTTGATGCAGGAAGGTAGGGTGATTGCTTATGCCTCGCTCCTGTTGAAGATTCATGAGAAGAATTACCCTGTGCATGATCTCAAGCTAGCAGTCATTGTTCACGCCTTGAAGATTTGGCGTCATTATTTGTATGGGGTGCATTATGAGGTTTTTACTGATCACCGTAGTCTGCAGCATTTGTTTAAGCTGAAGGATCTGAATTTGCATCAGAGGAGATGTTGGAGCTTCTCAAGGACTATGATGTCACTATCCTATACCATCCGGGGAAGGCGAATGTAGTGGCCGACGCCTTGAGTTGCAGAGTAGAGAGTTTGGGGAGTCTAGCATATCTTCCAGCAGCAGAGAGACCTTTAGCAGTTGATGTTCAGGCCTTAGCGGGTCAGTTGGTGAGATTGGATCTATCAGAGCCCTGCCAGGTATTGGCTTGTGTAGCCTCCAGGTTTTCTTTTTATGACCGGATCAGAGAGCGCCAGTATGATGACCCACACTTGCTCGTTCTTCAAGATAGGGTTCGGCGAGGAGATGCCAGGGATGTAGTTATTGGCGATGATGGGGTTATGCAGATACAGGTTCAGATATTCGTGCCTAATATGGATGGGCTTCGAGAGTTGATTCTATCGGAGGCCCACAGCTCGTGGTATTCCATCCATCCGGGTGCTGCGAAGATGTATCAGGATCTGAGATAGCATTATTGCTGGAGGCGGATGAGGAAGGATATTGTTGAGTTTGTAGCTCGGTGTCTCAACTACCAGGAGGTCAAGTATGAGCACCATAGGCCAGGTGGGTTGCATCAGAGGTTGGATATTCTGTAGTGGAAGTGAGAGAGGATCACATGGACTTTGTAGTTGGGCTCCCACGGCCTTCGAGGAAGTTCGATGCTATATGGGTTATTATGGATCGGTTGATCAAGTCCGCGCACTTTATTCCTGTTGGTGCTACTTATTCTTTGGAGCGGTTAGCTGAGATTTATATCAGGGAGATTTTTCGATTGCATGGTGTCCTAGTTTCTATCATTTCTGACAGAGGTACACAGTTCACGTCTCAGTTTTGGAGGGCCGTGCAGAGGGAGTTGGGTACTCAGGTCGAGTTGAGCACAGCATTTCATCCTCATACGGACAGACAGTCAGAGCGCACTATTCAGATTCTAGAGGACATGTTGCATGCGTCTGTCATTGATTTCGGGGGTTCATGGGACCAGTTTCTACCACTCGCGGAGTTTGCATATAAAAATAGTTATCAGTCAATCATCCAGATGGCTCTGTACGAGGATTTATGTGGTAGGAGGTGTAGATCCCCGATTGGTTGGTATGAGCCGGGTGTGGCTAGGCTATTGGGCACAGACTTGGTACAGGATGTGTTAGATAAGGAGAAATTGACTCAGGAGCGGCTTCGCATGGTGTAGTCTAGGCAAAAGAGTTATGCGGGCCAGAAGCTCCGAGATGTGTATTTCATGGTTATGGAGAAGCTGTTACTGAAGGTTTCACCCATGAAGGGTGTTATGCAGTTCGGGAAGAGGGAAAAATTAAGTCCCCGGTTCATTGGGCCTTTTGAACTGCTTCAGAGAGTTGTAGAGGTGGCTTATAGACTTGCTTTGCCACCTACCTTATCGAGTGTTCATTCGGTATTTCATGTCTCCATGCTTCGGAAGTATGTTGGTGAACCGTCTCATGTTTAGGACTTCAACACAGTTCAGCTTGACAGTGATATGTCATATGAGGTAGAGTCCGTGGCTATTTTGGGTCGTCAGGTCAGAAGGTTGAGGTCTAAGGATATAGTTTCAGTGAAAGTGCAGTGGAGGGGCCAGCCGGTGGAGGAGTCCACCTGGGAAACCGAGTGGGAGATGCGGAGTAGATACCCACACTTATTTGAGACTCCAAGTATGTTTCTAGACCCGTTCGAGCACGAACGTTTGTTTAAGAGGGGGAGAATGTAACGACCCAACCAGTCGTTCCGTAAGATTTTGCCTTGTTTCCCCTATTTTTACTTTATCGTGTGTTTATTAGCCTAATTTTATCGTGTTGAGTCGGTTGGCTTGGATTTGGAGTGGTCATGGTGAGAAATGAGATGCTTAGTCGCTTAAGTTGACCTTATGTTTAGAAAAGTCAATCAGAAGTTGACTATTAAGTAAACGATCTCGGAATGAGGGTTTCGTGGATCGATAGCTTTGTTAGGTGATTTGGGACTTAGGAGTGTGTTCGGAATGTCATTCGGAGGTCTGGAGTAGAATTAGGCTTGAATTGGCAAAATTTAGTTTTTGGAAATTTCCGGTCGGCAGTGGAAAATTAGCTATCGAGGTCGTAATGGAATTCTGGAAGTTGGGATAGGTTCGTAGTGTCATTTTGTATGTGTGTGCAAATTTTCAGGTCAATCGGACGTATTTTGGTTGGTTTCAATATCGTTGGCGAATTTCGGAAGCTTAGGAAACCTTAGGCTTGAATCATGGATTAAATTTGTGTTTTGATGATATTTTGAGTGTTCTGAGGGTTCGACTAAGTTTGGGTGATGTTATATAAAGTATTTTTATTTTTGGTTGGGGCCTCGAGGGGATCGGGTTGATTTCGGATGGCCGTCGGAGAGTTTGAAAGTTTGAAATTCTGCTGGTGTGTTGCTGTTTTGGTGTTCCGCACCTGCGGAAGGGTGGTCTTAGGTGCGCCCATCGCAGGTCCGCTTTGGTCATGCAGGTGCGGAGGTTGGCTGGCTGGGGTTGCATCGCAGATGAGGAAAGTGAGTCGCACCTGCGAGCCCGCAGGTGCGACGGTTGGATCGCAGGTGTGAAAGGAGGACTTTAAGTGAAGTCCGCAGATGCGAACCTTTGGTCGCTGGTCCGGGGGCCGCAGATGCGGAAGCTGGACCGCATGAGCGGAACCACTGGGCCGAGCATATAAATACTTGCCTTCGTGAATTTTAGGCATTTTCATCATATTTTCATACGGGCTGAGGCTTTTGGGAGCAAATTGAAGAGGGATTTCAAAGGGTTTCCGTGGAAGTAAGTATTTTGGACTTAAAACTCCATTCTATATTGATATTTGACAAATTAAGCATGGAATTAGTGGAATTTAATGGTATAAATTGGGGTTTAGGGCTTGGGAATTTGAGACTTAAAATTGAGGAATTTATGGATCATTTGTGGTTGGATTTTGATGCATTTTATGTGTATAGACTCGGAAGAGGATGAGGATTCTTTTGATGTGACTTTTATAAAATTTCGAGACGTGGGCCCGAGGGTCGGGTTTGGCCAATTTTTGAATTTTTTGTTAAATTTGATAATTTTTGAGTGGGTTTTGTTCCTTTAACGTATATTAATGATATTAATCTAGTTTTGGTTAGATTCGGAGCAATCGGGAGCCAATTTGAGAGGCAAGAGCATCACGGATATGTATTTGGGCCGGTTTGAGGTAAGTAATGACTGTAAATCTTGTCCTGAGGGTATGAAACCTAGGACTTTGTATTTTCTCACTATTTTTGGAGTGGCGCACATGCTGGATGACGAGTGTGTGGCGTGCACTGATAGGGGATTGTGACTTGGTCCATCCCGTGGCAACTATTGAGTTGCGTATTTGATTATAAATCATATGATATTCATGTTTTAAAGATTACTACTATGTTTTGGGCGGAATGTCGTATTTGGGCCTCGTGCAATGTATTTGGACCCCTTTGGGGATTTTACTGCTATTCCTCACTGTGTTGACTTATCTTTACACTCATTCATATTATGTATAACTGATTTCGAAACTCAATCTTATTTAAACTATTTTGAGATATAAAATGATATTTTGGGTCGAGTACACCGTTTTACTGATAGCCCGAGTGGCTTTTTGGGAGATCTCTGACTGAGTGTGGCCGAGGGCCTATGTTGTGAGGATACTATAGGATCGGGCTGCACGCCGCAGCATGTTACATTGTTCATGATATGTGAGAGGCCGAGAGACTGAGTGATTATGCCATGAGATGGCTTGATATTAGCGCTTGGGTTATAGGAGTCCTTCCGGAGTCTGTACACATCACTAGTGAGTGTAGGTACCTACAGAGTGGGAGTGCCGAGTACCGAGTGACGAGTGATTGGGAGGCATGAGTAACTATCAGGCTGCCCGAGGGGCTGATACCGAGTGATGGTGAGGCATGTTGAGTGACTGGTTCTGAGGGATGTTATGCCCGAGGAGTGATTTATGAAATATATTTTTGTCTGAGAGGCTATCTATGATTTCTATCATTCGAGTTTTAAATTATCTTGATTTCTATGGAATTTCGAGAAGGCACATTTCAAATGATATTTTACTGAGATTGTCTTTTAAATGTTATAAGGCATCGTATCTGTGTTTTCTGAAAGAAGGAGTTCATTTCTATGCATTTTATGACTGCTTTTACGTGTTTCATTGCCTTAGACATTATTTACTTTTGTTACTACTAAGTTTTAGTACTCACATTACTCTTTGCACCTTGTGTGCAGATTCAGGTGTTGGGTCTGAGTGCTAGCTATTTTTCGCATTCTGGTTGGAGCTTTGTTCGGGATTTTGAGGTAGTTGTTTGGCGTCCGCAGCATGCCCTCTTTCACTTCTTATCATTTTATTTGATATCATTTCCTAGACCTGGTTGTGGTAAATAAATAGTAGTACATTGTATTGGTTGTAGATGCTCATGACGGTTGACTCCAGGTTTTGGGGAAGTGTATAAACTATTTTATTCATTTTGTTGCTTTAAGCTGCTAAATCGGAAGAATTTTATGGAATATTGAACAGTCTTGAATTTAAGGGAAAGTCTTTATGTTATTTCGCGGTGGATTGACTAGCCTAGTATCATGATAGGCGCCATCACGGTCGGCTTAGTATTTGGGGTCGTGACAATATACCTGACTTCTGTCTACAAGCCTCTAAGAGTACATGAACATCATAAAGGTCAGGGCAATGCCCCTCCATACCAATCAATACATGTCCAAATCATATTGACCAAATAGGCAACTTCGGAGAAACTTGAGTGCATCAACGTGTTCCGCTGAGCTGATAGCCTAGTAGGAGGACTGTCAACTTGTCTATCGGGACCTGCAGGCATGAAACGCAGCGTACTCGGGAAAAATGGATGTCAGTACGAATAAAGTACTGAGCATGTAAGGCAGAAAAGCATAAATAAGAACAGTAATGTAAAGAGAGATATAGGAGATACAACCTGTACCATATGAGTGCCTCTAAGAGAGAGTGACATGGAATGTGTGATACATATATACATAATCTTCTAAAAATATACACCTTTGTGGGCATCATCATATCGTACCCGGCCTCCAAGAGGACTCGGTAAAAATGTACCCGGCCATCATAAGGCTTGGTAGAATCGTACCCGTCAACGTGGAGCTCGGTAAACCCAACTGATCAGTGGTTGCACAATAGGTGTCATACCCGGCCGACTATAGCACGGCTCGATAGAGTAAAGTAGATACATATATAATGCATGTTGGACTCGTGGAATCACGTTCTAGACCTTTCGGAGTGACGTAAGGTCATTGCATCTTCGATTAACATTATGGACATCATACTATCAATATGAACTTCACTAGGATTCAAGGATCACACATACATTCTTAGGATAACTTTATAAGAAAAGAACAACATGGACAACCTTAGTTCCTAGGTCGTTATGCAATAGTGTATCGTGTACGTTCGTTTCACTTTGCCAAAAGAAAGAAGGAAGTTCCTTAACATTCTAGATGTGTCGACTTTCAACGAAATTTATTTTCTTCAATTGGTTTAGCTTCTAATCCTTCCAACCTTCTTGGTACTTGCAGTACATGATCTTAAATATTTGTAACCTCCAATTTAACATGATTAACTTAATTTATATAATTTCAAAGACGATCACATTTTCGAGCTTAAATCAATTGACTTAGGACGTACTCTCACGTACAAAAATATGGGGTATAACACATTCTAGGGCTTCCTGACCATCCACTTGAGCCGGTGTGAGAAAAGGATCATTACAACAACAGAGAATACTTGTTTCTAAACATTATACCGCATGCATGAGAGCAAAATGGGCAAACAAGAGAAAAGGTTTGAAGTCCATCGACTTCACAACTGAAGCCAAAATGTGGCTCTACATCATCTGCAACAGAGTATCACCCTGTGGAAATATTTCAGATGTCTCATATACTAGAGCCTTGATCATGGCATGCATACTAGACGGCATGCATGTGAATTTTGGCTACTGTATCCTGCGGGAGCTGAGAGAGAATTTGTTAGACGATATCCCAGGCTTGATGTTTCCTTCACTGATTACAGAGTTTTGCAGACGAGCAGATGTTGAGGTGTGTAGCACTGATCATTGGTTACCGACCTATAAACCCTTTCATCCATTGAGAGTAACGGGCAAGGGTAGTGCAGTAAAGAGTAAGAAGAGGAAAGTCACCACTATTGCCGAACCATAGTCATCCTCACGGGCAGCATTGCCTGAGGGACCATTTGAAATGTTGAACTCGCAGCTTGGCATTATCCGTGACTTAGTGTCTCGAATTCCTTGTGGACCCTCACACCCCCAGCCTAGGCCTGAGTATTTTACCAGGGAAGAAATGAAGACCTACCTAGACAACCAGAAGAAGCAAGCAGAGTCTCATGAGAAGTTGGCAGCTTCTGTTAACAGACTCGAGGCAGCCTATATCAACATGGCCAAGGCATATGTAGATCTTCAGACGAACTTCCAAAAAGAGAAAATGAGAAACAAGAAGAAAGGCAAGTTTATGATAAAGATGTGGAGAGGCATCAAGGTCATCTTCAAATGGGGCAGCCGAACAGGAAGATACCTGTTGAGGATGACGATAATAGCAAAGAGTAAACCTTCATGTCGAGTGTTTCTGGTGATGATGATGAGGGCAAGAGTTCTTCACGGTAGTGATTAGCCTTTATTCCGCAATCTTCTAGTCTGATGCATACCTCAGGGAAACCCTCAAACTACTTTTATTTTATTTTGATATTGTGCAGTGACGACACTGCAGATATTTTTAGTTGGGGTGGCTTTAGGGAGTATAATTTATTTGTACATTGATGCTTGACTTGTTCCCTTGCTGGGCTTATGCTTTTGTATGGATATTGTGTGCCCTTGTCGGGCTTATTTTACTATTGCTTATCATGTGCTCTTGCCGAGCGGAGTTTGTGATTGATGATATATTTACAGATTAGTCATTTTTGTTAGTCTATTTTATTTTTCTTTATTTATTTATTTTCTTTAGTAGTTTTTAGTTAATGTTATTCTTGTTCATTTAGTGTTAGTTGCTTTTGTTATTTTATTTTCTTTAATATTTTTTAGTTTTTTCATTTTTATTTCTTTATTGTTTAGTGTATTTTTCTTTAGTAGTTTCTAGTTTATTTTACCTTTATCTCTTTTAGTAGTAATATAATTTTCAATAAATTTCTTGGGTTTCTTTATGCCGGTTCTTTCCCAAGGAATATTTTTGTGTTGAACCGGGTGACTTTTCCCTATGATGGATGGCGTGATGACTTTCTTAAGGGAATTAATCTTGTCTTATTATGTGGAGACTTTAGGATTGTTTGGTACTAATAAAGTTAGTCTCTTGTATGTGAAGTGTGAATTAAGAGTACCCCTCTGAATTTTGGTTTTAAATTGAAAAACTAAGTTGCATGGGGAAGAATAATTTTTTGACAACTTTTTGGCTCATTTGGTGACTTTTGCCCACTAGTTGGCATGATATTGCTCTAAATGCTCTTATTAAGAAGTGAAATTGATCCGTCTTGATTAGTTCATGTGCCACGTGTATTAGTTTTTGTTAAAAATAATTCTTGTGTTTACTTCTATCATCTAGAACTTGCCCGGTTGATCTTTCAATGCTAATGTTACTTATGTTTGGTTGGAGGGATGACCTTAGGCATTCTTTGTGATCTTTGAAAAAGCCTCTTTAGCCTTTGCAGCCTACCATTGCATAAATATTATCACTAGTTTACCCCATTTGAGCTTTTAATATTTTCTTTGACTACCTCATTACAAACATTTACCCTTTTATCAATTAATTCCCTCTTTTGAACTTGTCCCTCCGTGAATGTTAAGAATGAGGCTAAAATCCTAAGTTGTGGGTGTTGTTGTTAATAGAGAAATGGTGAAGATGTACATTGTGTGTAGAAACATATACCTCAAAGCGGTTTATATGAAGACACTCAACCTCTAAAAGAAAAAAGTTGCATAAAAAAAAAAATAAAAAAAAAAAAGAAAAAGAGATGGAGTCTTGAAAACTAGAGAGGTACTTTAAGGTGGTTCTATGTTAGTAACTAGATGTCAATTGGACTATATGGTTTAAAAAGAAGCAAAGTACAAAAAGAAAGACAAATGTGAGTAGTATTTAAGGAGGGTGTAGTCAGTTGTTCCAAAATGCTAATCCTACCCTTTCCTAAACCTACGTTACAAGCTTAAAAATTCCTTATGGGATCTCCAACTGAATGTTTTTGAATAGGCAGCGAATTAAAATAAGGGCAAGCTTATGGCATGATATTTTGTAACACTTGAAATTCTTTGTTGAGAGTGAGTGTTTTTGTGCATTTGTCCTTGTTATTGTAAATGTGGTGATTTTGGAACTTTCTTTATTGTGAGGGCACATGGATTAGGATGGATTGGTGACATTGATATATCCAAAATTGAGTAAATTGAGCATATGTAGTAGACTAGTGCGTTTGAGTCAGTTCTTGAGGCATTTTTTTGTCACTTGATTATTTTGAACTCCTTTGCATTTCTTGAATTTGTTTCTGAATGAGGGATTTATTTGGTTAAGATTCACATGCTTGAGCCTAATTATTAGTACCAACCAAATCCATAAGTATGATGCTTAATTGGAGAATGTGATTGTTGAATGATGGTGATGATGCTACTTGTGCTTTAAACTGTAGCACCTCATTGAATATTTTGTTTTGAATGCTTGAGAACAAGAAAAAGCTTTAAGTTGGGGTGTTGATGAGTGGTGATTTTACCATTTATTCTAGTCTTTTTTCTTTAGTTTTTGTGTCCTTTAATTATAAAATGAGGTGATTTATGGTGTGCATTGCTAGATTTTCAGGTAAATGATGCTATGAAGAGAGTTAAATTCAATTGAAGGTGAATTGAGCAAAAAAGAGTTAAAAAGTACAAATTACTTCAGTATGGCCCAATATCAGTGGGTGGTATAGATCGCATGGAGGTTAGAGGGTATACAGGGCCGTGAGAGAGAGAGAGGACGGAAAGGCCAAGAGGCTTTGAGATTCTAGAGGATATAGTGGTGTCTGCGCGGCAGTTGCAACCTATCATGGTAGGGGCTATGTGGGTCGTCCAATTCACTCAGCACTTCCAGCTTCTAGTGGTGCTTCGTCTATTCTAGGGTCTCAGGTTGCCCATTTTACTCAGCCACTATCTAGTGCACGTCCCGCACGGGGTGCCTTCAGTGATCAATTTAGCCCACCAGGCCAAAGTCAGCTTCAGCAGCCATGCCCACCGAGAGCTTATTTCGAGTGTGGCGAGACTAGAGATATGCTGAGGGACTGCCCCAAACTTAGGAGGGGTGAACCTCTACAGACTACTCAGGCTCCCTGGATCATTAGATACAATGGTTATACATGTTCAAAAGAGAAAGAATATCATTAAATATAATATTGTATACATACAATCATACACGAAATATATAGGTAAATGACTTAAACAACCAATAGTAATTTAAATTATGAAAGTTATACAATTGTAGGGTCATATATAGTAAAGTATTTCACATTAAAAACCTTTCGTTCTCATTAACACTAAACCTAAGAGTAATGAATGTAAATACATTAGAGGCTAAGGGTAGAGTTCCACTCAAGGTGAAGGTTCCCTTTGGATCACTGACACTTCAAAGTCCCCAAGGGTCTCAAGGCCCAGGGCAGTGCTTGTGTCAGGGAGAGTAGCCCAACCAAGAGCTAAATTCTACTCCCAAATACCCCTAATTACTCAAACTCACTCTTCCCCATAGGTTTAAGTTTCAATGAGGCACTTTCAATGTAAATCCCAATCACCATAGTAATACCTTACTACAGAAGTATATACCTTTCCCAAGATGGTCAAAGCAGGATATTATAAGACTACAAGACTATCTATCTACATTGTTATGACTATATTTAAAAGCTATGTGAATGATTCACTATTGTCCGTTGACGGTCATCTTACCTGTCTCCTACATTACGCTCTCAACTAGATCAATCGCTTTGTCCTGATTTATTGAACAGGTGCCCTGTGGAACATGTTTTATAGAGTAACATGTTAAGCAGGTTCAAAAGAGATTAGCTTTAAACATACAAAAGAGGCAGGGACATTATTATACTGTTAAAGAACCAAGCACCTAAGATCATATATCTTAAGGATAGAAATAGTACATAGTTCAAGTTTGCAATACTCTATGAAAACATGTACCTTTTGCCTTAAAATCCTTCATTTATACCTAACCAAAGATTGATTGTAACTTAAGTCTTTTCCTATAGCACACACAGGTTAACAACCCTAAAAGTGTGAACAAAGATATGGACTAAGATTTTAAACTAAACATCTTAGGAGCATTAGGTGACGATAAATTAATAACTACAGTTAGAGCTTATAAACAGCATTACAGGTTAAACACTACAACTAGGACTTCTTAAAGAGTGCTAATACAGACACATGTCAACAACTTCAATAAGAAATACATATCAGTAGCCTCAGTTAAGATGCACAGATTGATAACTTCAATTTTAACATTCAAAGAGTATTGACAGTGATTCATAATAGCAATCAACAGTTAGGGCTTCTACAGGTATTATCAGAGATGCCACACTATAATCAAAGTTTTCTAAGAAAAATATTAACAAGGTTACAAATTCACAAATTTAAGTAGAACTCCTAAGAATACTTAATAGAATCTCAAGCCATCGGTCTTGCTCAACTTTAAAATAAATGACATAATCACTTCTTCCTAAGAGTTCTAACTTCACACTAATCACGTTAAGAACAAAACATGTTGTTATAACCAAGAATTAGCAACAAGAGATTCTCTTTATAGTTCACAAGCTGAGTAATCTATTTAAGAGAGCTTAGTGAAGTTTCAGGACAGTGTAAGCATGTATGGGATCATGAAGGACTCATTGAGGAATTGAAGAACAAAAATGAGTGCAGGATCATTAGAACACTCACAAATGACAGTTAGCAGGGGTCATATTATGAAAGAATTGCTGACAGTATTACCATGTGAGCTTCAGAAAAAGGGTAAAGGTATTACCCATAGACTAGGTCTTGACCTCTATCAGATAGTGGGTTAACAACTTCATTTAGGAATCTCTTGAAGAGTATTAGCTGAGGTATTTATGCTTGTTGACATGTCAATCTTATCCTAAGCATATGACATGTTTGTTTTTCTTTCAGAAAGCTCTTAATCTCATACTCATACTGGCCTTGTTTAAAGGTTAGGGAACATTGCCATACTCTGGAAAAGTAGTTAATACCACAGTTTTCCCTTAATTCCATAAGTAGATTAACTCTAGCTTATAAAACATAGCAACGTTTAATAATGCTGGAGGCATATTTATGAACATGAAGAACAAGTAGCTACATATTTGGAAGCAAAGATGGATGCAGAACACTCAATAGATGGCATTCAAGTACATACATGAGAAGTTGTAAAAAATATTATAACATTATTTCATGGCCACTTCGATGAAAATGAAGGGTCGAAGGCCCGAGCTCGGTATCAGAGGGCACATCGAGGGTCCTCGACCTCGAGGCAATATGAATCAAGGGTTGACATTAAAAGGAGGGAAATCCGCAAGGGGCACGTGGTTAAAGCTGACAAAGTACACAAGATAGTACATGCCCGTACCGTGGCATTAAATGGTTGTACCAGCCATTTCTCTTTACATTAAATAACTCTACCAGTTGTATTTCTTTACAATGATTACACATGTACTATGTTGGGACTCTCCTTCTTATATAAAAGGGGACCCTTGTCACTTTGTAGGGGGGATGATATTCAATATACAAGAACAACAACATTCTCTACTCTCTAATTTAAACATTCTCCACAATTAATCCATTGACTTATTGTTTCCATTTATTGTGTTTCATTTTTTGTTCTTCACTTATTACTTGCTATTCATCATAAATAGACCACCCCTAAGGCCCCCCAACACTGTTTCATAATTATCGATAGCCCTTAGTCAATCTTCTTAAGCTCCACCTCGAGGCTTGCCCGGATACCCTCGAGACCGGCCTCTTCGATACCCGGTTTGCGTAATCTAGTCCTTTCCGCTCCTGTTTCATTTTTCTCGATTCATAATCAGCATCTACCGCCTAAATAACTGGTATTAAAATAGATCACATAGTTTTAGAACCACATAATCAAATATAATTGTAATTACCATTTTCATGGTATATTTTGGCGCCCACCGTGAGGCTAAAAATAATAGTGATTGTTTTAGTGCCAGTTTTCTAAAAACACAAGTTATTCTTCATACTTTTTCTTGCCCAAGAATCTTCACTTTCAGGTCAGAAAATGTCTAACTCGGAAAACGCACATGAAAACAACAGCCTTGAGGACCATGGAGAGAATGGTGCAGCTGCTTTAGGTGTCGGTGTGCCACAGCATAACCCTGAAGGGGCACCAGTGCAAATTCCTATCGACGAAGGCTCGCGCAATGCCCAACATGTTGATGTGAGATCACATACAAACAGAAGAGTTCGTGAAGGAGACCAGCCTGAAGCATAGGGAACCCCTACTCAAAAGGAAAGGGAAGTTAGCCTTCATGTTATTTTTGAAACGTTGCAGGCACAACAGGTGGATATTGCTTAGCTACAAAGCCATCAGAGAACCCCGAGCACAGAACCACCAGAAACGGATCCTCAAGTCGAATAGGTACCGGAAAGATCAAGCAATAATGGGTCAGCAGCCGACCCCTCCATTATGAAAATGCTCGAAGACCTCACAAAAATGATTGAATCAGGCGAAAAGAAGATAGAGGCCATTGACAAAAAAGTGGAGACCTAAAACTCGAGGGTCGATAAGATCCCGGGCGCGCCCCCGATCCTAAATGGTGTAGATTCAAAAAAGTTCGTGCAGAAGCCATTTTCGTCAAGTGCTGCTCCGATGCCTATCCCGAAGAAATTCAGAATGCCCTATCTCCCAAAGTACAGTGGAATTTCGGACCCCAATGAGCAAATCACTGCCTATACTTGCGCTGTGAAAGGGAACGACCTGAGAGACAAAGTGATTGAATCTGTTATGTAGAAAAAATTCGGAGAAACACTATCAAAAGGGCCATGATGTGGTATCATAACATGCCGCCGAACTCGATTGATTCGTTTGCCATGATGGCGGACTCCTTTATGAGAGCACATGTTGGTGCCATCAAAGTCGCTACGAGAAAATCTGATGTTTTCAAAATAAAGCAAAGGGAGAATAAGATGTTAAGGGAGTTCGTGTCCCGTTTTCAATTGGAACGAATGGAATTTCCTCCAGTATCCGACGATAGGCGGTACAAGCTTTCTCTCAGGGCTTGAATGAGCGAAGCTCGATAGCTATGAAGCAGCTGAAGCAGAATTTGATCGAGTACTCCGCCATAGTTTGGGTAGATGTGCACAACAGGTACCAGTCGAAGATCAGGGTCGAGGATGATCAATTGGAAGCCCCCTCGGGTTCGGTGTATCCTAGAAGAGTCTTAGAAAAGGAATCGCTGCTTCCAGAAAGAGAGTCAAGGCCGAACAAAGAAAGATATCAATCGTACGTAGAAAATCGAAGAAACATCCCGAGATGGAACGTGCCTCGAAGTGACCCAAGGATGAACCGAGGATAGAATCCACGGTGACTCGTGAGCAAAGCGAGGTTCGATAGGCATGCAGGGCCGGTAGAGGCACCCCAGCTATCTGAATACAACTTCAACATTGATATTTCAGACATCGTATCGGCCATTAGCAAAATCAGGGACACCAAGTGGCCGAGACTCGTGTTATCAGATCCTTCACAAAGGAACCCCAACTTGATATGCGAATATCACGAAACCCACGGTCATAGGACCGAAAACTACAGACATCTTCGAGAAGAGGTGGCCCGACTGATCAGCAAAGGGTACCATCGGGAATTCCTCAGTGATCGAGCTAAAAAAAAATTTTGAAAAAGAGAGGAAACAAGAAAAATGAAACAGAAGAACCACGACATGTCATCCACATGATTATTGGTGGTGTCGACGTCCCTCAGGGACCCATTTTTAAGCAAACAAAAGTATCTATCACTAGGGAAAAGCGAACTCGGAGCTACAACCTGAAGACGCCCTTTCATTCAGCAAAGAGGACATCAAAACCTTGTCTCAACCTCAATGACGCACTGGTAATTTCTTTTCTTTTCAATAAATTTTAAATTAAACGTGTGCTCGTGGATCCAGGTAGCTCGGCCAACATAATTTGGTCGAGGGTGGTAGAGAAACTCGGGTTGCTTGACCATATCATACCCGCCTCTCGAGTTCTCAATGGGTTCAACATGGCAAGCGAAACAATGAAAGAAGAAATCATCCTCCCGGCCAACGTAGCCAGCACAATTCAGGATACCAAGTTTCATGTCATCGAAGGTGACATGAGGTACAACGCATTGCTTGGAAAGCCATGGATCCACAATTTGAGGGTGGTGTCGTCAACCCTTCGCCAAATGATGAAGTTCCTATGAAGGATGGAGTAAAAATAATATACGAAGAGCAGCACGCAGCAAAAGAAATGTTCGCAGTACATGATGTGTCACCGACACCTTCTACATCCAAGAAGCCAAAAACAAGCAAACATCCAAGTAACAATCACAAATGACATCCTCGTAGGAACAAACAAAGGACCGTGCCGCGTCTTCGGAACTAATAACCGAAGCGTATCGAGGCTCGAGCTCCATCACAGCTAAGGTACAATTCTAACTTTTATTATTTCACACTATACGCTAACCTGCATGCAGGTGTTCGACTGAAAGGAGTCAAAGCACCTCCCGGCTCGAAGGCCTTAGGTTTGAAAGCATGCGTTACACTCTTTTTCCCCCGCATCGAATTTTATCCTAAAAGGGTTTTACCGGCGAGGTTTTTAACGAGGAAACATCCATATGCTACCTAAGGAGAACTCACCAAGTATTCAAGGATTCTCTTCGATAAACCTCGAATACTGAGGGGCATCCCCCAGGAGATCATTAAATTATGCCAAAGAGGGTCTCGACAGGAAAATGGTGTATCGGGCCAAACAGTCGAATGAACCGTGTTCGTGTAGAGTATCGAACCCTCGATGGAAAAACATGTATACTTGTACCAAGTAATCATATAAGTACCTTCTATCATTAACACATTTTGAACATCAAAGAAGTTTACCATTTTTACAAGAGATAGACACAGGGCCATAAAAGCAAGAGCCCGAGTCGCCCGCTACACTAAAGGTTGTACCAACCTAAAGCGTAAGAGCCCAAATCGCCAGCTAGTCGTATCGACCTTACACGTAAGATCTCAAGTCGCCAGCTACGGGTCATACCGACACTAAGTGCCTCATGGCCAATTTGAAAACCTGAGGACCGTTGAGCTCGAGTCACAACCCGACTCGGAGACTAAGCCTGATACGGTTAACTAAAGTGCCTCAGGGCCAAACAAGCGTAAGATCCCAAGTCGCCCGCTACATTAAAGGTTGTACCAACCTAAAGCATAAGGCCCCGAGTTTCCAGCTTAGAGAACCTCAGGGCCAATTTATAACCCCAAGGGTTTCATCTCAAAGTCCAAATTCACCGAGCTAACTACCAACAGGAAAATCAAATTAAAGAATATTTCATATATATATGTGTGTATATTACAAATAAATATTTATAACGCTCCCACAGGAGTTTTATGCAAACAACAAAGCAGAAAATATATTCTACTCTCAGGACTAGCTCCCTCGAAGGCTCCTCGGACCAGCTCCCATGGCGGCCTTCAAATATCTGGCATCGATCTCATTCGCATCGTCCTTCTTTATCTCTTCTGAGATGTCAAATCCCCTAGCATGTATCTCCTCGAGGGTCTCCCTCTGGGACTTGCATCGGGCGTACTCATTGCTCCTCCTCTCTCTGTTGAAAGCTCCTCTCAGCTCAGCCCGTGCATCGGTAGCATCTTTCAAGTAAACGGCCACCTTCTTATCAGCCTTCACTCGAGCCACCTCAGCTTCAGCCCGAGCATCCACAACCTCTGCGTTCATATTTAGAAGATCAGCCTCGAGCTTGGAAATCCTGCTCGATTGATTTGAGATATCTTCCCGGGCATTGCGAAGTTGTATCTCGAGGGCAGTAGCCTTGGCCAAAGCATTACTTTGGGCCGCAACATGCACGCCTACCTGCTCTTTCAACGCTTCACATTCGGACCTAACTTGCCCGATCTCTCCCCAAAGGGGATCCAATGCTTTTTCTTTTTCCTACAACTGAAGCACCAAAGAGTTAATTCCCAAAAGCGAGAAATGAGGAACATACCCCTTCCGGGTAAGGATTACCTGACGCTCGACTTTGCCTTCACAAATCTGGCTTCGATGCATCTCCACCCGAAGATGTATCAACTCTCTTGTCTTCTCGTTGCAAAGGATCTTGAGAGATCTTTTCTTACCAAAGCTTCCCGCAATCCGGCCTCACAGTGAAGCAGTTCGGCCTTGAGTTTATCAAAGACCTGCAAAAAAAATTTCAGTTCAAAGAATGAAGATTCATAGCTAAAAAGCCAGCAAGGCCGATCAGAACTCTCCTTGGAACAGAGCCGTTGGGCCTCCGTAAAATTTGAACATATATCTACTGGCTTGACCCCGTCGCCCAACTGAACCTCTCTCAATAGGGGTATGCTCACTCAAAAGTTCAATTGGCACGGGCGGCCCTTGGTCTCGAGCATCCATCGAAGTGCCTTCGAGGACAGAAGCAGACGATGTTGGAGGACTCTTTCTTTCTCTCTCTCGGGGAACCCCTTCTTCGAAATTAGAAGTCCTATGCCTGGCAGAACCGACAACCTCGGAAGGGCCCCCGGCCTGGGCCACAAATAAAGAATCAACATCGCCAGGAGAGCCGACATCTGTAGAATGGCCGATGTATATAAATCTCTCCTCAGCAATGGCATCTCCTTTATGTCAATCTACTCTTACATGTTTTATTTGACGTTGCTAACACTTGTTCTACCTCTTACTTGTTATATTTGCTCTCATATGCTCTAGTTGAAGTTGTTACCTTCCTTATTGTCTTGTTACCTCTTTATTGTTGTATTAGTCTTTCTTGAAGTTGTTACCTTGTGGAATTATTTCCTTATTGGGTTATTGACGTTGAAGTGGTGAAAGTTATTATCACATTAAATATGATAGTGTTGATTTATGAAATATTTTCTTGTTGAGTATTTCTCAATCATCATGTCATTATTGAGATTTATTGTACACTTTGTGGTTGAGTCTTGGGCTATTTGTTGTGGAAACATTAGTATTGTTGACTTTTTGGCAAGTTGTGGCATATGGGCACTTGTAGTGTGAGTTGTGATTATGTTGTGATATTGATACGCATGCGGCGGTATAAGGCTAGAGGTTGATACGCATGCAGTGAGATAAAGTAGGCTTGATACGCGTGTTGCTAGTAGGGGAAACTTGAAGCCACGCGGTTAGATAAAGAGGATAAAATGAGTGTAGCTATTTCGAAAAAATAATTTTCAAAACTAAATACAAGGCTCACGCATAATATAAGAAAAAATTATGATTGAAATTGAGAAATATGGAAACAAGGCAGTACCTCGAATATGATTCTTGTTGTACACTCTATGCTTGTTGGTTAAACAGTTCTTGTTGTTTCTTCATTGTTTTACTTGAAATTATCCGTTTGTTTTCTTGTTGTTTCATCATGTGTTTACTCTTTGTTGCCATTACCGCTTAAGTTTCCATTGTTAGCTTACATTATTAAATTGTGTACTTGTCATTTACTTCATTGCTTCTCATAGTTAGACTGTGCTATACTCTGTTGGTTCTCTTTTATCCTAGTAGATGTCATGACCTGGCTTCGTCACTACTCTATCGAGGTTAGGCTTAATACTTTCTGGGTATCATTGTGGTGTATTTATACTATGCTTCTATACATTTTTGTGCAGATCCAGGTACATTTTTCTGTGCCGGACGTTAGTGATCATTCAGCCATTTCTGGAGACTTCAAGGTATACATAATCGGGGTCACCTTCCGCTATATTCTAATTACTGTTATTTCCTTTATCAGACAATGTTGTAGTAGAGGTTTTAGAATATTCTGTATAGGTTATGACACAGTTCCACCGGTTTTGGGAATTATATTGTTGATGTTCTTTTTCGGGAGTTAATATGAGCTTATCGGCTTAGTTTTATTATCTCGGATTGATATTCCTGTTAAGCTATTATTGAATATTAGGCTTACCTAGAGACTAGGTGCAACCACAACATCCTAAGGTGAAATTGGGGTCGTGAAATACAGGAATCCGTCCACAAGGATGTTAGGCGGCAACCCATTTAGAATGGGATTCCAATTTGTCATTGAAAGTTTCCGATTTTTCTTTAGAAAAATTCTATAAAGTTTATTTTTGGAATAAACGTTTACCCTAATTAAATCATTATCTTAACCAAATAGAAAAAAGGATGATGGGGGAATTTTGCCGCATTAAGCCTCAAGAAGAAAATCACTTTGTGAAAGTGATGGTACAATATAAAGCAAAGAGAGAAAATACTATTAGAAGAATATTGTTTCTTGTTCTTCTACGATTGAGTTTTTGAGAAAAATTTCAAAATAATATTTTCCATTCAATTTTCGCGGGTTTCATTGATCAAAGAGTTGATAGCAAGGATTGGTGTGGATACATATAGAGCCTTTGTACTATCGAAGAATTTTTGAGACAAGACTCTCTTTAGCAGGTACGTCTTAGATCCGATCTTTGACACGTATAAATTTTAAACCCAAGAAGATCTACCTAAAATTATTTTTGTCTTCTACTGTGTGTTAAGGACACTCATTTATATTCCTGCATCATAGTTCAAAACAACATTCACTCTATATTTGGGGCTTTATGGAAAATTAGCTCCTCTAAACTCACCTTTGTTTGTACACAAGATGGTAATAATAATAACAAAATAAGAACAGTAACAGCAGTCGAATCAATAAGAATCGGTTGAGTATTACACATTTGGTGTTTTAAATTGTGATTGTCTTACTTGACTCATTAAAGTTAGAAAATCAATATATTCTCAGAACTTAATTAGATTAACAACCAGAAGATAGCATAAGACCTGTTAGATTGTAGGTAGTGGACTACGAATATTAATGAGCTACTGATGACAAATAAAGCGCAGTCACGTACTTAATTCAAATAATCAACACTGGGACAAAATTAATATAATAATTTATAACTAGTGGATAGTGATGATGAAATGAAATAGATACCATTTGAAAAGGCTTATACTACTCTTCCTGTAGATAAAAGGTAGGTCGTTCCTATAAAAACTATTTATCTCCACTAGATGTAATTGTACTATTTTCACATACCATGTTTAATCTCAGAAAGAAAAAAATGGAAACACTATTCATTATATGGTCAAGTGAAACTCTCGTATATCGGCCTAACTAGAACATTGACCAGGTAAAACTTTTTAAAACTTAAGCTAATCATTAATTATCATTATTATTAGTTGTGCGTTAGTTGTTCTTCTAATTCTACAGAGCTTTCTTTTGCTACCTTTCAGTGGAAATAGAGTTTAAAATATTGTGGAGAATCTCTTATAGTCAAACAATTTTATTGCATTGAGGTAATCATTTTTGTCACATTCGACACACCAGAGTTCTTTTTGTTCAGAGAAAAAATAAAAGTTCGACAGAAAAGAGTCCAAACAAATAGTCCATAAGATTATTTAAGGCAACAAGAATATGTTGACAAAGTCAGGTATATATGCAGAAAATAGTAATCAATTATTAATTTCTCGGTTTCCTTTGTAGTTCTTGTTAAATAATTCTGCAGTTTCCATTCTTTTCACCAAACAAATAAGAATATAAACAAGATATTACCTACAGTCAAAACCAACGAGAAAACCATGAAATGCAAGGCACATTGGATTAGCCTAGTAGATGATAGCTTTGTAATCGCAGAACCTCACTGCTGTCTGCGAAATCTCTATCCTTCTAAAATGGCAAGTGGGGCTATAAAGAAAAAATCTTGCTGACTCAAATTTGAAGTGTAACTTACAGGTTTGCAAAATAACGAGAAGATTATATGTTAGAAACTCAGTATTACCACATTGAACTAACTTGACCAAAAGAAAAGGCAATAACAACTACAACAATAACAAGTTAATCCCGCAAG
The DNA here is from genome assembly GCA_005239525.1 of Nicotiana knightiana. NCBI lineage: Eukaryota > Viridiplantae > Streptophyta > Magnoliopsida > Solanales > Solanaceae > Nicotiana > Nicotiana knightiana. The sequence goes on from ML378889.1 coordinate 141,222, forward strand.
TATACGCGGAACTTTCTACACGTCATATTGTGAAGTAATCGGACAAGATTAAAAGAAATCTTACTTTTCCGGGATCCGGTGGAAGTGGACCAACTATATCCGTCCCTTATTTTATGAATGGCCACAGTAACAGTACCGAATGCAAAAGCTATGTCAGTTGGTGTACCAATTGTGCATAGCGTTAGCATTTATCGCATTTTTGCAGAACGTTTTTGCGTCTTGTTCCATCTGAGGCTAGTAATACCCTGCTCTAACTAGCTTTTGTACCAACGAATCCACACCGGAATGGTTCCCACAAATACCTACATGGACTTCTCTCATCACGTAATCCGCTTCTGAGGCTCCCAGACATCGGGCCAACAGGCCTTGGTATGATCTCCTATACAATTTCCCTCCGGGACGCCTTAGGGTTTTTAGGCAACTTGACATGCCGAAGATACTCGATGAACTCATTCCTCTAGTCCCAACCTAGGTTGGTTGTATTTACTTCACAATAGCCGTCCACATCCAGCACTGAATGCATAAGTTGAACGACATTATCGGAGTCAGAACCTTTCATTTCTTCGAACGACCCCAAATCGGCCATTGCATCTTCTTCTACGCTCTCTTCTCTTTGGATGTATATGATCAACCACTCCCTGAATCGTGCAAGAAAAGTTTGAACTTTACTAACATATTGTTGCATGTGTTCCTCCTTTGCGTTGAAAATTTTCTACACTCGGTTCACTGCTAGCTAGGAATCACATTTAATTTCTGTGACCTCGGAGCCAAGTCCCTAGGCCAGTTTGAGTCTTGTAACCAAAGCCTTATACTCGGCTTCATTGTTAGTTAATGGCCTGCCTCAGGGTTTCCACCGAGGATGTGATTAGGACAACCCCCAGCCTGGACCCCTTCACATTCGAAGCTCCATCCGTGAACAAGGTCCAAACTAATGATGTCGTTTTCGACACCAGCACCGCTTTTTTAGCAGCCAAGGGTAATAACTCAAACCTAAAATCGGCCATGAAGTCGGCCAAAACTTGTTATTTGATCTATTCCTAGGCTTGTATTCAATCGAACTCACTAATTTTAAATATCCATTTGGCCAACCAGTGTCACGGCTGTTATCGGGTGGCACTGAAAATAAGGCCTAAGCTTTCGAGAGGTGACTCCGAGAGCTAGGGCCAGCTTTTAGAGGTGCAGATAACGAGTCTCCCCTCCTGAAAAAATTTTACTAAGATAATAAACAGGAAATTGCGTACCTTCTTCCTCCCTGACCAAAACGTCACTTACCTCTACTTCTGGGACCGCTAGGTATATTAGCAATTTTTCACCTCCCCCCCCCCCCC